>NNCF01126740.1:365903-426551 GCA_002313205.1 Laupala kohalensis | reverse complement strand
ATTTTCATTTACGTGACATGTTCTGCATATTTCCAAGAAGTATATTTTAAATAATTAAATAAATCAAAGAAAACAAAACTGGTGATTACCACATCAAGGATTATGCATTTTTTTTATAATTCCCAGTTTTAGACGGTAAAAATGAAATGTTTATATTTTCTTTTAAAAAAGCCACTGGTCGGGAGTCCCGTTGGGAAGTAGCGAAGTAGTTAATCTTAGTCATGATGTGCTAATAGTGTTCGGGATTTAAGTCACTCGAAAAAAGCAATTGGATTTGTTGCGCTTTGAACTTCACGCCTGTCTTCTTTTTCTCACTCGTCATATTGTTGGAGAGTTCGCGAGTGAAAGAATGAATAAAAACATTCCTGGTGGTAATTCTGTTATGCGTGGTTGAAGTGAAAATTCACGTGATTTGCTCTATGTTCATGAGCATCCGTTTTAGTACGAAGGAAACAAGTGTTTTATACGGTTGTCGCGAGACGTCATTAGTAAAAGAAAACTTGCGTTAAAAGATGTTGTATTTCACAAAAAATAAATTCAGTAGAAGTCTTTAATAACTATATGAATTTTTGTTGTATTTTTATTCCATTATTCCTCTTGCATATCCTCAAATAACTTAATTCCAACATTTTATTGGTCACTTTAAGAACTCTGTGAGACTCCTTGTCTTGGTATGTTTTCGCGAATGGCTCAGACTACTTTTGTAACATTTGATATTTGGAAAAAATGTGGTACTTTTCTTGATACCATTATTTTTGAAACTGTATTCGAAAATAAATGCGAGTTGTAATGCTTGAGTTATTGAAAATTGTATGTTCTCTGAGAATTTCTTTAAGTGAAGATGAATTAGTCTATGACTAGGTATTTTGTGAAGTCAACCAACAAACCACCAACTCAGAGATTATTTTAATAACTGTTGTTAAGCTTGCGGCACTTGAAACCTTCCGGTTCGTCGGAAGGCAATGCCTTCCTTACAAACGGTTTCGACTGATGTGTAGTTGAACATGTGCAGTGGCACGTGGCGCGACGGCCAACGGCCGGTCGTCTTCGCACCTCCCTCGCACGCACCACTGCTCCGCTGCACCCTCTAGGATTCACTTCCTGCCCGTCACGCGCCACTGTGGATTCTTTATTCGCATGAGGTGTGCTTATGACTCGTCTTTTCTACCTTCCTTGGCCCTCCTCCTCTTTGAATTTCATGGCCATGTTATAGGTCGTGTATCCGCGCACGTGGCGCCTGGCTGCCTGTAACGGATTGCTGCATTTACATTTTGGCCATCGTCTTATCCGATTTGCCGCTCTTAATGTTATAATTACGGCTGCCCTTTTTAAATCTTGTATTTTGTTCGGTATGAAATAAAATATATACATGATTTGTGGGCTTCAATATTTCCTACCAAAGTTTGCTGGTTGTACGGAAGTGTGGTAAAAGAAATTCGTATAGCCTATACTGTCATAGTTTTGTTTAAGTTTGATAATTCGTAATCGTAATTTCAAATAATTTTATATATTATCAACATCTATAAAAATGTTGAAATATTACGTTTTATTCTTCGTGAACTTGACAGACTCGTGACAACTTTCTTTTTCATGTGCATATTTTTTAATGTTGAATTAAAAGTGAATTTTCAATCCGAATTGAGGAGTTTGGTGGGACTCAGTTTACGAGTAGTTAACTCCTTTCTTTCAAGTAGTCCTCTTTGTACTGGATGTTTCAAAACTTCCGCTACAGTTATAGAAAACATTCTGTGAAGAGAAACAATGTCTTTCCAAAATTATCGGACCTCTGCTCTCGTGACTTAGCTGTTGGTGACGCTTTGGTTCCTTACGATGCATGTAGCTATTGCTCGTTATCTATTTTCTCTCGTTAATTTCTACTCCCTTTGTTTTTTTTATATTTAACCCGACCGTATAGTTTTCATAAATCCGAATTTTAGAAGTATGCCGAATCACGCGCTAATGAATAGTTTGATAGTTGGTGCATTTCCTCTGAGAGACAATTGTGTTGTAATCGTACATTTCGGAACAACTACTTTTTGTGTTCTCAAGTTTAGAGGAAAATTGAATATTGAATATGTATCTTCCATGAGTTACCGTTTTGCAGGTGTTCCTGAAACGACTATAAAATATTTTTTTACTTATAGCCTTGGAAAGAACATTTGTCTCTAATCGTGTACCACACATTTGTCGTGCTTCATTTGTTTCACTTGTCGTGTATTTTTGTTACGCAATAGGTAAGTGACGTGCGCACAGTTAGTCACTGTTTACGTTAGTATACAAATATCCCTCTAGAATAATAGACAATTCAAGGATGAATTGTGTGTAAGAGAAGTCAAAATATGCCGTGATGTGCTGGAAAACTATAAGTTTTGAGGAGAGTAATATGTGCGCCTCTTATTAACGATTTTTTGACTAAATTATATGTTGTAGATAAACCTACCCAAATTTACGTAGTCGTTTAAGAAAAAAAACAGCAATAAATATGTTGTAGGTATGATCTATTTTTGTTGAAATTATATTACACAATTGCAAATATCCTCCACGTCCTCTTAACTGTTAATTTAAAAACGTAAAATAACAAGTTAACTGAAAAACTAAAATTACATACATTGTTTTTCTTTACCGTTCAGTTTTTTTCTTCTCGACAAGATTTTCTGTCTGAAGTCTTCTTGCTCAAGTTCATTGCTGTTATTAGAAATTATGTAGCAAGTTTCAATCCTACACACTGGCAGAGTTAGATTTCAACATGCAAAATTACAATATGGGATAGACTATTTCGAGACGCATTATATATTTTATTTTGAAATTCAATTTTTAAATATTGCTGACGATTTCCGGGATGTCTTGGTAATAATTCTTATGAAATACTGTTATCTTTTACGAAGATATCATTGCGTCCGAACTACACTCAAATTTCTAGGTTATTATTTCTTTAAGTGCAGCACACTTGTCGCGTCTACACATCTACCATGTTTACCACATTCGTTTCTTGAGTCTTTCAAATGGAACTTGAATATCATACAGATGTCTGTTCTAATGAATGCTGTTGTATGCATACATGAAGAAGAATGTGAAATAGACGAAATAATCTGAATAAATCAAGAGAAATAAAACAATTAAGGCATAAAAACGTATTTCGTACATTTTACGTAACTATGGTTCATGTAAATGTTTTTTTCATTATGGGAGTATATTTATAAAAAATCAGATCATTTTATGGGCTCAGAAACTGCGACCTAGCAACGAAACGAAAATATCACAATCGGTTTTAATATTCTAATTTATGCATGAACCATTCAATTTGTTTTTCTCTTGACATCTAATGAGGTAATGTAGAAAATAAATGTAAAGATGAATCGGAATATATAACCCTGGTAGAAACCTTGGCCAAGGAACTGGTTATACAAAGAGAATGGACTACAAATAATCTGTAAATGCGTAATGTGATTTACTCGTAATTCCAGTTTTATTCAGATATTAACTTGGCGTTGAACCACTCCAATCTGAAATGAAAAATCAGGTTTCGAGAGAAATACTGGATCATTTACATCTATTTTCCCAATGTTCTCAAGTATTAAACCGAAAATTTCACCTATAACTATTTGTAATTTCATTAAGAATCCAAGAATAAATTTCTATTTGCAGATACTTCTTTTAAAATGTGTGTTCAGTCTTTCCGAAGCTATGTCACTTTCACACTCACAACAGACTTCCGAATGTTTATTTAATTACGTTCAAAAGTCTCCTAAAGAATTTTGTCAAGTTTATTCTTAATAATTAAGTTTACATCTACTTCTCAAGACATCATATTCTTAAAGTCCTTGAATATTCTCCTCTCTTCTTAGGGCTTTTGGTTGCGGAATCTCATCCCGCATCTTGAAGTCGCTCGACAAATGTTCTCCACAGCTGTCGCTGCCGGAGAAATGAAAGGATGCGCAACGGGATGTTGTTCTGGACAGTTTCTGCCTGAAGGTCCGAGCAACGACCTTCCAGTTTCCTGACTCGTACTGCCTGTGTACACTTGCTATCGCACAAACTATTTAGATGATTTGAAAGTTATTTCACATCGGATTGTATCCACGTTCATTGATGCATGCCATTTAACCGTTCATTCATTACGAATGGTATTGACCAATATTGTGTGAAGTTCCTATCTTGATAATCGACTCACCGCCATCTTTGCTACTGTTTTAATTTCGGTGATAAACGAATCAAACCACTTGTTTAAGAACATCATTTTCGGGTGCTTCACGTCAAACATTGAAAGCTTTTAACACAACTTCTAAATTACTTTTCTTTTGTTTCAAATTATTATTATTAGCTATGTTTATAGTTTTGTATATCTGACCGTTGGGTATGGGTTGCGCTACGAAACTTCTCTTCCGCCATAAAAAACCATCCCAAATTCTTAGATTCGTATTACATAGATTTTAATTACATTGATTGATTTTAAGAAGTATATTTAACTTCCGCTCTCTGAGTGCGATACTGTATTTGCAGATCCGACACGTCTAGTCGGCTAGTCCGTAATTCTCTTTAAGCAAAAGGTATACGAGTTTCTCAGCCTTTCGTCACATACAAATATTTCCATTATATCTGTAGAATCGTCACTACATGCCCATAATCAGCGCATGTATCCTCTTTCGAAACAGCAAGCTTGTATTTCCTTTTGTTTTGCTCTTGCTGTCGGGTTGAACTGGTTCGCTTACTGGTGGTAGTAACATCTACCGCTGTGCACCTGAGAATCAGCCAAGTACGTGTTGCCACCTATGGTGATGCAGGTGTTAACGGATCGTGTGTTCACCATGTCTCTGTCCAGATAGAAATCACTTACGTGTCAGCCTTCACCGACACACTCATCGGTTCATCGCGGTGAGTGAAATGTTTCATCAGTGGTTCATTTCCAGTGTCGCATAAGACCCTTCTTCTTGCGTATTTACTTTCTATCTCTTCTCTTTTTGTCTTGTAATACAACGGTGTAGAAATAACTTGATGAAAACTTGGACAAAATATAGAAGTGGTCAATGAATAGTTCGAAATGAATTGAGTTAATGGAGAATAACGAGAAAAGAGGGAAGGATTTTAGAGACATGGAGTGTATTGAAAATTATTCATGTGTGTGGGCTAAATATTATTTCCTTTGAATGTGTAGTAGTATTCATGCAATTCAGAAATTAAGCAATCGTCAATATCTGTAGAATAGACAGCCGGATTTTACTTTCCTTGTTTAAAAGAATTTCCTTGTTTATTGCAGTTCAGGACTTTTCATATTCATATCTGTTGCAAAGTTCATGAAATATTTCTCCTTCGTATCTGAAATAAGTGGTTTCGATGTATTATTTTATTACTGCATAGTCATTTTTTATTTTTTCTTCAATACACAAGCTCAAAAAGCATAGAAAGCAGTTAATAATGTTTAAATTCTAAGTTACTTTCTCCTTTTTTAAAATACTTTTTTATACTTGTTACATTGAATATCAATAGACCGTGTAAAAAATAAAGATAATTGATGGATGATAAGGTATTTACGCAATTTTTTTGTAAACAATTAAGATAACATTCATTCAGCAGGTAGAAAAAAAATTAATCGATTCGTCAGTGCTTGAATTACTTTTTGTCTCTGAATTAACTTGTTTTTGAGGAAAAAAATGAATAAATTGAATCTTCCTATGCGACATGAGTATATAAAAATATTAGGGAGCCATTTTCAACAAGGAATAATGCAGTTTGTTAGATATCTTCGTGTACATTCTTCTGCTACTTCAATTTGATGAATGTCATTATTGGATACAGTCTGAAAAGAGAAGGAATTCTGTGGAATATCCCGTGTTATTTACTTCAGTTAGCGAAGTTCAAAATGAGCTTACCGTTTACTTTAGAATAGTGATTAATTTTGCAACACCTCTGGTGTTAAGGAAGTAAATTATGATGGAATTAATCTAGGTTGTGTATTGGGTTCCGCGTCGTTGCTTGCACCCGGAAACGACGAACCAACACTCTGCGCTGGCACTCCAGCTGTCAGGCATTTGCCTTGGTGTAAATATGCATCAACAATTTGTGTTCCTTTCAGACAGTGAAGAACGGTAAAAATATTAACAGAAAATTACATGAAATTATAAGGTTCTCCTAATCTGACGCATATTACTTTGTTAAGAAGTATTTTACTTTTAAAAATTGATGTTTCAATAGTATGTGCCCGAAAATTAGTATTTTCTTAGTTAAATTTACTATACGCATTCATGTATTCCTTGGGAATCCGTGTTTTCAATTACAAACATTTTTGGTGGATGATGAAGATTTTCTTCTGTAATATTTGTGGTCTAAGACTCGTGTATGGAAAATAGTAGTCCTCTGACGATGAACTTGGTAAATGAGGCATTTATGGTCTTCTGGTTGCTTAATTTAAAATGCTAATGTGAAATTAATTGCAATTTCCTGGACAGAAAAGGTTAACAACTGTGTTAATGCTCTGGAACAGTACTCCAGGAAGACAGGTAACAAGAAAGAATTATGAATCCGTCTTAAGATATCTCGAATTTAATTGTCGTAGGTGAGATATTTTTTTGTTATGAATTGTTGATAATACTCTGATAGTATAATAATTGAATGAAAATTTAGAGAAAATCACCTATCTAAAATCTCATTCTAATTTACAGAACAATAGTCAAGATAACAGCATCAGTTCTTTTGTTATCTTTCGATAATCTCTCTTGGATTTGAGTAAATTAAAACACATTGTTTTCGAAACTACGAAGTGTTTATAGAGGAATACATATTACGCAACCTCTTTTACTATTGAGGCGCAGAATACTTTAACAGCAGGTTTACTTTGCGGATTACGTTCTTTTTTTAAACCGTGATATGCTTAATTATTTCGCGTAGTATCCATATCATAGCTGACGTGGAATAAGACTAGAGTCTATTTTACTCTCTCAAATTCTGTGCACTATTCCGTCAAAATCACTTTACAAAATCTACCTCTTTACATTTTACAGTCATAAACTTCACGCATCGTGGTCCATAAAGCACATGATAGAGCATTTAATACTTCTTTCAGGATGAAAATAACTTATCTATACGTAAAATGATATGTTACGAAATCTTTTTACATTCGAAAAACGCACTGCCGTCTATATGCAGTTATGTTTAAATTAGGATATCTGAACGAAATTGAGAAATATTTCACTGAACATCTCTAGCATATTTCCTTAAATCTCGGGCAATTTATTTAAATTAATGATTCGTAAAATAATTGTAAAAAGCGCAGTACAAACTGCGTATGACCACGTGGAGGACAATAAACTAATTTACTCTCTGGAAGTAAGCAAGGACCATCCCATCAATTCCGATCAAGGGCCCTAAGGCAGAGGCGGACTCAAAAATTTAAGCAAAAATTCCTAGGTAAGATGAAAAGTTATAATACTAACAGAATGTCAATGTTTGTAATTTAACGCAAAAAAATTACATGTACAAATTATTAACGAACTATAGATTCTGAGTATAGTGTTTAAAAATCATAAAAATTGAAGTAACACTAAATTAACTATTTATTATTACAATATACATGTTCCTAGACAAAGCCTAGAAAACCTGCATAATAAATCCGCCTATACCCGAAGGAAAAACTGAGAAAAACCCGGGTCAGGATGGGGGCTACAGAATTAATGTACACAACCGTGCCAAAGTTGAGTACACATAAAACTAAATTAATATGAGCCGTAAGACAACNGAAGGAAAAACGGAGAAAAACCCGGGCCAGGATGGGGCTACAGAATTTATGTACACAACCGTGCCAAAGTTGAGTACACATAAAACTAAATTAATATGAGCCATAAGACAACACAATCATGCAAGAAAATAGTTTTTGAAATTGTTATAAGTTATTTAAAAAGTACTACAGCAATGGCGTGATAAAGTACAAGACGAATTTAACTTTTATTAAAATCAATAAATTCTTTTAGAGTAGAAGCACTGTTGCAGGAGGTAGTTTTTAACCGAAGATTTGAACAGATTCATATTCTTGGGCAGGGAATTATATAGCACGATTCCCGAATGATAAGGTCCTTTTTGGCACAGAGTGGTTGACACTCTAGGGCGATGAATATTATTAAATATAAATGCAGGGAAGTGTTAAGATACTTAATTCCTTGAATAAATGTTTACAAGAGTTTCGGGGGTGAGATTTACAAATTATCCGAACTATCCTCTTGGAATTCTGAAAGTTTGAATACTCTGACCGGAATTGCCCCAGAAGGTAATGCCGTAACGCAAATAGGAGTAAACGTTTGCAAAATATACGCAACGGGAAATACGTGGACTAACTACGTTAACTAAGATTCGGAATGCGTAACACAATTTGTTTACTTGGGAATTAAGATTGTCAACGTGACAATTCCATTTGAGGTTGTCTTGAATATGGAGACCTAAGAATTTTGTATTTGTAACAGTTTTTAATTGTGTTCCGTTTAAAGAAAGAGAAACCTGGGGTAAAGATTTTGTGATACTATTGTGAAATGACATAGACACTGTTTTGTCAGTGTTTGCAATGAGACGATTTGCATGGAACCATGTCGAAAGGTGAGACAAAACTTTTTGAGCGTTGGCGTGTTTACATAGTAAATTAGTGTCATCAGCAAAAAGAACCATTTTGCAATCTGATGTCGATGATGTCATGTCGTTCACATACAATAAAAAGAGTATAGGGCCGAGAATTGAACCTTAGGGTACTCCGCAAGTAAGTGGCTTTGTTTCTGAAACACAGCGCTCAAGCATTTTATTTTTAGAATAGGACATTTCGACCTGTCGATATCTATTTTTTAAATAAGAAGTTAGTCATTGGTGTGGAAGTCCACGAATGCCTAAAGAATGCAATTTGGAAAGGAGAATTTCATGATCGATGACATCGAATGCTTTGTATAAGTCAAGAAAAACACCCTGAGGATTTTCTCCACGGTCAAGAGATGTGGTAACATTATTTAAGAAAAAAAATATGGCGCTTGTAGTGGAAAAAGATTTCCTAAAACCATGTTGATCGTCAGAGAGAATGCTCTCTTAAATATGTTTGGGAACTCCCCATTCGATAAAGAACTATTAAAAATATTTGAGTGGATTTAATATAGCGTGGGACGAAAATTTAACAAACTCGGGTATATCATCTATGCCTGTTGAAAATTAGTTTTTTAATGAGCTAATAATTCTCATGACTTCACTGGCATTAGTTTCGGAAGTGAACATGTAATTGGGTATGTGGGTGGATGTAATTGGAGGAAATTGATTTGGATATATTGAGTTCGTTATTTTACCTACTTCTGAGAAGTAAGAATTAAACAAATTTACGATGTCCTGAGGATTTGATACGATTTTGCCATCGTTTAGAACAGAAATATTTTCTTCGCGATTTTCAGAAGTTGACGTGTAATTTTTAACAATATTCCACATGACTTTCAAGCGGTTGTTCGATTTTAGAACCTGCCTGTCATTTTCTATAACTTTAGCTGCATTGACTACTTTTCGAAGAGTAGTCTTATATTTACGAAAATAATCATTGAATTCGGGTGGTTGGTTATAGAATTTAAACATTTGGTTTCTTTAAATTTTTCAATTGTATACAAAAATGGTTCGTTGTAGGGTGGTACTGAATAAAGCTGAGATTTAAAGAAAACTTATTTGAGAAAAAGTGCATTCGTGAAATGTTGAATTATTTTCCAACTCTCTTCTTTGTGACCGCTTTTCTTCTGATTCTTCCCGTAGACTCATACTAGAGCTCAGTTACTTCCTCGAGTTTTGTTCTTCATGATATACATTAAAACACAAATCAGATATTTTTTGTTCTTTTTTCTGTGTAGCTGGACGGAGTAAATGACACAAATGAAGAATCGTACTGTAAAGTATTCCTTATTATCCCATTAGAGCATCTTTCACCTTCTACTTTCTCATATACGAAGTGTATAGAAAGTATTGTTTAAAAAAATTCCGAAGCGAGATTTTGACGGAAATATTCTAAACTCATAGAAGGAACTGAAGCCAGTTATTAAATGCGCTACGGAAGATAGAAAAAAATAATTAATGAGATAATTCTGTTTGCTAATTAAGAATTAAGAATATTAAGAATTAATTAAGAATATAGATGTTTGTTTTGAACTCGCGTGGATAATATCTTTATTATTTGCTTATCATTTGTAATAGTTTATGTATCCTTGGTAGCTAACCTCCAAACCCCAAACGACTGAATTTTCAAATTGGATACGGGTTATAAGTCAATGATAGTAAAATGATTTCTGTGATAAATTATTCGAATCCATGAAGACGACCAAATTCTAGATGACTATGCGAAAAATAACCCTCACTTTGTTAAATTTTTATCACCCAATGGGGCAGATGGAGAAACGTATGAGAAAGTGCGTGCAATGGTTTTGCACCACTAGTTTCTTTTATAATGTCATGATAAGAAGATACTTAACTCATTTATTTGAAACGTAACCTAAATGTTTGTCCTGACAATTGACAGCTTAAGCGTCTAACCATACTGGTGTAAACATTATTAATTTGTGAATTACGTGACGAATGAAACATTGTGCGTTAATATATAAAATTCACAACTGCACTGAAGTACTGTGTATATTGTTTATTGCATAATATGAGACGTGTATATTGTTTATTGCATAATATGAAACGTGTATATAGTTTATTGCATAACATGAAACGTGTAAATAGTTCATTGCATAATATGAAACGTGTATATAGTTCATTGCATAATATGAAACGTGTATATAGTTTATTGCATAATATGAAACGTGTATATTGTTCATTGCATAATATGAAACGTGTATATTGTTCATTGCATAATATGAAACGTGTATATTGTTTATTGCATAATATGAAACGTGTATATTGTTTATTGCATAATATGAAACGTGTATATTGTTTATTGCATAATATGAAACGTGTATATTGTTTATTGCATAATATGAAACGTGTATATTGTTTATTGCATAATATGAAACGTGTATATTGTTTATTGCATAATATGAAACGTGTATATTGTTTATTGCATAATATGAAACGTGTATATTGTTTATTGCATAATATGAAACGTGTATATTGTTTATTGCATAATATGAAACGTGTATATTGTTTATTGCATAATATGAAACGTGTATATTGTTTATTGCATAATATGAAACGTGTATATTGTTTATTGCATAATATGAAACGTGTATATTGTTTATTGCATAATATGAAACGTGTATATTGTTTATTGCATAATATGAAACGTGTATATTGTTTATTGCATAATATGAAACGTGTATATTGTTTATTGCATAATATGAAACGTGTATATTGTTTATTGCATAATATGAAACGTGTATATTGTTTATTGCATAATATGAAACGTGTATATTGTTTATTGCATAATATGAAACGTGTATATTGTTTATTGCATAATATGAAACGTGTATATTGTTTATTGCATAATATGAAACGTGTATATTGTTTATTGCATAATATGAAACGTGTATATTGTTTATTGCATAATATGAAACGTGTATATTGTTTATTGCATAATATGGAACAAAGCGAAACTTGCTTGCAATGAACTGATGGGGAAAAGTGTTTATTATAATCCAAGTAAACAAAATAGTCTTGCTAAATAAAAGTAAATGTTCGTATTATCGTACAGAATGTGTTTCATTCAGTTTAGCCTAGTGTAAAATAATTTCCTTTTATCGTAAAAGGTGATACTACGATGAAGTTAGACAGTGGTCGATGTATCATGGAAAATATATTTATAGATAGTGCACGCAATCACTAAAACGCATGAAGAGTTAGACAATATATGTTTTACGCTTTATTCAGTGTATCAGTAATGCGAGTTAGTTAAGTAAATTATTTGGTATATTGGAAAGAAATAGCAACATTGGTAAAATTATTAAGTCGAAAAAATAAAATTTTACTTTCAATAGAACAGTGAAACATCACTGAAATGCAAGAAATATTCTGTTTGGAATTGTTTGTGTTTAAATTTTGATCGTACTCGTTGCTTACCTCTAAATGGAGTGATTTTGTATTGGTAAACATTTGACGCTTCACTAGAAAACTCGGTCATTTGTGAAAAAAATGGATAAAATAAAATTTATTTTCAAATTTGTTTTGTTGACTGAATGAGATTTCTAAAGTTTTCCGTAGAAAAAAAGTTATAAATTTTTTTTACACGTTTCAGTAAATGCAATATCTTTCCAGCTTCAAACCTACTAAATATAATAGTGTGTAATATAAAATATAATAATAATATAAAATAATAAACTTTAGTATTTTAGTTATATTTATTCGGAAAGGTGTATTTTCCTTCACAAAATCTCAGGAAGCTTTAGTAATGTAGTAAAATTATTCCAAATTCGACAGTGCTGTAAATTTATCAGTATCCATGGCAATGGCACTTGTGTCCCGTTGCGCGTAGCAGCTTTGATGTGAAGCGGAAGCGAAGCGATGCACATGGGAATGACATGAGGGAGTCGTGGATTAAAATTGTGTACCTGTGAGAATATGGGTGTCTCTGGACAAGTTGTGGTGATCCTTGATATACAGTTTTCCTTTTTTAAGTGTAGAAGTAGGAGTCTTAACTCATGTGAAATTTAAAACAGACTAACGATCGCTGAACTAAAAGTCTAAACAAAATACACACCATATTATCTCCAATATAATAGACACCAGATCCAAATGTACTCAAATTCACGGAGCAAACAGGTGTCCCTATGACTGGATAGAATCTTTTTTTTATTTTATATTGGTTGGGGTTTTAGGGCTCGTCAACATCGACGTCATTAGAGCCCATACTGGATAGAATCCTGAACTGACGATGAAAGATGCATATTAGAGACTTCAATGCGACGATTTTGAGCAGCAAATTTTATGTTCATTTTTCTGCCTCTAAAAATAGAAAAGAGGGTTTTCGTTTAAGCAGCTGTATTTGCTCATTTGTATCGCGGGATGGCAAAATTTAATTGACTACAAATAAGACAGTGTCTTCTACAATGTTCTAAAGTGATTAATTTATTTTCCTTGTACAGATTTCAGAAAAACTTGGATATTTTACTGAATATAGTGTTTAAAAAAAGATAAGTGTAAACTTGTACACTACTGATAGAAAAATAAATGGCCCCTTTTTGTTAAGTCCCACGCTCTGACCTGTTTTGGATCTGTTAAGTTTGCAACGCTTCTCTCCTCCTGCTTCCCCTTCGACAGGGGAAGTTTCGTTCGACCAATCGTAGGTGTATTTGAAACGGCTCCCATATTTCGAAGACTAATAGTACCGCTGGTTAATCGTAACGAGATAAAATGTTTCATTACACTGCTATTAAAGAAATATTTTGTATTTTTTTATTATACACATTTTGGACTTCTATAACAAAAATATTCTGTATATTCTTGACTTCAATAAACTTTACCATTCTCTATATTTAAACGACATCTCGAGATTCGTTGTCTCGCAAGGTCTTCATAGGCAATGTAAAAGATATTAGAGTTTCTGTAAAAAACGTTTGCGTAATACTGTGATAAAAATAGATTCGAACAAATAAATAGCCACTCAAGTCTGCGTGTTTTAGTCGTATTTCAATCCTTTCTTCTTATAGTCGTAGATGAAAGAAATAATTTCAACCTGGAATACCTAGAATTTGCGCAGGTGATTTACACTTTCGCTTTACTTGAACGCAAAGGCTACTTCATTTGAAGGTCAAAGTATACTTTTGAAAAATATTCAAAAGCTGTTCCAACTATTTTATTTTTCTTAAAAATACTGTACTCATAGTGTAATTAGTATATGTTTAATCCGCATTATCGGTAAAGTTTGGAATAGATGCAGTGAAATAATTTCCACTCACATCGCGTACTTTTTCCGTTATTAATGGTGAGAATCCAAAGAGTGTGTTTGTAGATATGTCATTTTAATGTTATTTTTAAAGGAGAATAGAAGATAGTGTGCATCTCATGTTTCTCATTGTATTTGGAATCTTCCACCCACACGAACGTCCTTAGTCGCGAATTCACATCCAATGACGGTGTATCATTTCGCGGCGTTGCAATTAACGTTCTTTAATATAACTATAAAATTTAAAGGAAGAGAAACAGAGAAGTAGGAACAAAGAAAGAAAACAAGAATGTGTGGTTGTATTTCACAATTTCATTTGAATAAATTAATGAAAGGGATTTCAGTTTTAGTTATATTTGTTGTGATCTAAAACACGTTTTTTGTAATATTAATCTCGGATCACGATTTTATATGCTGCACGATTACAACCAGTGTTNTTTTTTGTCATATTAATCTCGGATCACGATTTTATATGCTGCACGATTACAACCAGTGTTATATTGTAGATCATTATATTATTAGAACATGTAATTTATTTGTCTCTTGAGTAGTTTTATATTATTAGAACATGTAATTTATTTGTTTCTTGAGTAGTTTTATATTATTTATAACTCGAGAATTAAACTTTTGTGTTATTAGTCCATATTTTAGACAAACGTTTTCTATATTTATTTAATTCCTTTTCACATATATGAAATACTTAAGAGAATCGCAAATTATGTGAAATTACTTTCGACAATACACATCACTTGTAGGCAATGAGATTTGATTTCTTTACTTCACTGTATAAATATAAGAAATTATAGGAATATTTATAAGTAATTTGTGATTCGAATTATACCAATTCCATACGATATCTTGCAATTATATTCAAATTCTGTTAAAAACTATATTTTATCACAGTATTACGCAAACGTTTTTTACAGAAACTCTAATATCTTTTACTTTGCCTATGAAGACCTTGCGAGACAACGAATATCTAGATGTCGTTTAAATATAGAGAATGGTAAAGTTTATTGAAGTCAAGAATATAACAGAATATTTTTGTTATAGAAGTCCAAAATGTGCATAATAAAAAAATACAAAATATTTCTTTAATAGCAGTGTAATGAAACATTTTATCTCGTTACGATTTACCAGCGGTACTATTAGTCTTCGAAATATGGGAGCCGTTTCAAATAGACCTACGATTGGTCGAACGAAACTTCCCCTGTCGAAGGGGAAGCAGGAGGAGAGACGCGTTGCAAACTTAACAGATCCAAAACAGGTCAGAGCGTGGGACGTAACAAAAAAGGGACCATTTATTTTTCTATCAGTAGTGTACGTACATAGTGACAGATTCTTACACAGTATAATTTCTAGAGATTTAATACATATTTCTCAATGTGTTAACCTGACAAATTGTTTTGTGGCTAAACTATAATCTGAAATTATCGCAGTTTTACTTGGGTGCATTTTTTTCTGAATTTCTTGTCTATAAATTATTAGTTTATAACCCGTATCAGTAATTTTCCTGTTAATTGTCTTTCATGCGTAGATATTGATGTACTTTCCTTTCGAATGAAATTAATTGTATTCCAGAAATACTACAGTTTGTGCTTTGTAATATATTTTACATGTCTGCCATTCTGCTATATTTTAGAAAGCATATTTTGCTACGATAACTAATACTTCAGAAATATTTAAAAAACACTTTTATGTAAAGTAAGATAATTATCTGTATATTAGTATCAAACATTTTTATTGACATAATAAATCATGTAGTTGCAAGGCGATAAGCGGTTCTTAACCGACTTAAGCAACAAGCTTTCTCCTCTTTATATTCTTTAAATTAGCATTAATTGCTGAGATTTACCTATTTAATTTGAATATGCAACTACATGTTAATATAAATTTAACACAGCTTCTAGAACGTGTATTAATATAAATTATGGTCATTGAACGTTAAAAGATAATTGCTATTGTTAAAAGGTAATTTTGAACCCTTTGAACATGTGTTGATGATTGTGATCTGTATTAATATTTATATTGCAATAACGAACATAATATACAATCTTATGTAAATTTTATTTTCAAACATCATTTTTTTTTAATTAAAAATCTAACTGAAGGAAATATAGAATGGTACGTAAAATCGTAATTCAAATATTTATATCTACAGCGGTAATCTCGGCAAAACATCTCTTAACGTGATGAATGAAAGTTAGATTAAACAATAATTTAAGTATTCGCTTTTTTTCATTTTTTATCACAAAAATTTCCTAAATTAAAAATGATTCGTTCAAGGGAACTTGAGGAAGGAACCAGTACAGAACTTCGTGTTTCAAAGTCAAGACCAATTTTATCTTAAGACAATGCCGTGAGGACACCTATTACATTGGCGTGGTGTGGTTCCTTGTTTTGTTTCCGCTCATGTAGAAGAGGAAGTTACATTTGTTTTCGTAACAATGTCGGAACAACACATCGCGGCGGAAGAATACCATTAATAAAATTATGAAATTAACTGGGTCCCAAATTCAAACTGAGAACAATTCGGAACCAGTATTTTGAATCATAACCGTGATTTTAAACCAGAACCAAAACGACGTGTGCTGTGTTAATTCTGTTCTGTTAGGTGTTCAAGAATATGAACGTTGAATAAGTTGAAATGTTATAAATTGTTTAGAACTTTAATCAATACTCCATGTATTGAAATAAAACATGTTCGTTGTAAAAAGAGATTTATTTCAACACTGTGGATAAAATTTAATCATAAATAAGAAAATATTCTCTGATTATTTATTATTAAGACTATGAGTGAAATAATATTGTATTCAATTAGTAAGTAAAAATTTGTTTCATTTTTCTAAACATTTTAGCTCTGAAACCACAATGGGAATTACATTGTGACATGGAAAAAAATATTGAAATAGTTATTCTATTTAACTTATTGAATATAGAAATCTTAACAGTTATTCTTTTAAAACTCAATGATTTCAATTTGCGTTCCAATTTTTTTATTTCGGCCAGTAAGCGTGATTGCCCATAATTGTAACCGACGCTCTCTTTTCAGATGTTTTCTGGAGAACGGAGCCAAATTATTTTTCTCTTTTCCATTTAGGTCATTTTGTGGAAAAACTATGTGACATTATACATCAATAAGTTTTTGTAATAGTTCGCATAAGTTGTATTTTCTAATGTATAATGTTTTTGTTTTCAGGTAAGTACATTCAAGGCTGCTGTATGAGCGAGCTTATGAACGACGAAAGGCGAATTGGTGAGTGTTGGTTTCTTTCTACGCCACTAGGCACCAGTTGCCACCCTTTTCTCCCACTCTCCTTGTGGTGGGCACTGGAGCATATCAGAACAACAGGTTGTCAATGCCTCTCGGCATTGCTTGCACGCAGACTAACGGACGAATCAGATGACTCAAGGCAATTTCGTATTTGTTTTTTTTACTTTTACATTCTGAAGGATCGATCATTACGTACATGAGTCTTCTGCTATTCTACCAAGTCATTGTTAATAAATAAGTTTATCATGGATTTATCGTCTGTTTATTTCCGAAAGAAATAATTATTACTAATAAAAAGTGAGATTAAGTTAGTCATTAGTGATGGTGGTAAACTATTTCAGTTAATACAATGGAGAATGATCTGGTTCACGAAGGGTTGTTACCTGTTATATCAGTACTCACTGTTTCAAATAACGTATTAATTTCAAAGTGTAAATAGAAGATGCGTAGTGTTTTAAAAAACTCACTTTTTTATGGGGAAAGCGCTGAGTTGCTGGCTGGATGGCCGGGAATCGATCCGCGGTCAGGTGGGGATTTTTCTTCACACCTTAACAACTAGACTGACTCCCAGGCTTACTCGGCCTGCTGTGAAGTGAGTACCAGGGACTTTCCTGAGGTCAAACTGGTCGGAGCGAGATGCTGGCCTCATCTCCTTCTTCTAGTGCCGAAACCAAGAAATTGCGGAGCTCTACCCTTGGGCACCTTCGTGGTCTGCTTTGACTTTTTTGATGTACTCTTTCTTATTAGCACGAGTCTGATCTGAAATAGTTTTAATTTGTAGTACGATTTATTAAGAATGTACCCAACTAATACTGACAAACCCTTGCGCGGGTACGATAGAACAGTTAGAGAGGCGGTTGAGACCTTCAGCCTTCATGTAATACTCTTATTTTTGACATGTCTTATTTACGATGTTGCGAGGTCCAGTTATGATCCGCCACCTAACTTATTATTCTCGACAATAAATTATAGTACTCATTATTTCTTAATTGCCGTCATCATGTTTCCCTTACTTAGTATATATCTTATTACCCAACTGATAAAATCTTCGAAAACCAAAACTGGTTAATGTAGCGAACTGAGAAAAGTATGAGTTTGAATTTCTGTAGCTACTGATAGGTTAACGGAGATGTGTATATTTTACTTCGAACCTTGTGACAACCTGTTATTTCTTTGGTCGATATGGCGTAATTTTATCAAGTGGGGCATAACCGTTCTGAATCACCTTCATCTCTTTGACAAGAATATCGAAATTGAGTGCCACTTATAAGGATTAAGATGGAGAGTCAATAGCATTGAGGTAATCTCTTCGAGGTATTGGGAGGGGGGGGAGCATCGCCTATCATCAGCTCTCTTCGCCGCCATCATAGGATTTTGTACGTTTCTCATTTTCTAGGGGAAGACTGAAAGGTTGCCTCCGAATAGAAGATGACTGCAAAAGAGATTACGATGAGAATGTATCGTCACTGGAGATATGTCAAGGGGGAGGATTGTGATTTTGATAAACATGATTTCCATTACAATTATGTCAAAATGGTAGACGTAAGCAATGCGCGGCTCAGCTGAGTCTATTAATTAGCTGTGTAAGCGGTAGTTATTTACGAGTAGTAGGATGGATGAATGTGATAGGAAGTGAAATGTTATTGGTAAAGGTTTAGGTACTTTATGTATGTTTATAGCAATATTTTTAGTTCAATTTTAGCGAAATTATTGGTCGGAGCTTTATTTAGACACATTTGTAGGACGAGAAAAAATATTGCCTAGAAACGTTTGGTGGACTTGAATTCCATTACAATTATGTATAGTATAGTAATTGACAGGATATCAGTGAACATACGAATAAAACAAAAATATGTCTTGTATAATTAGTTCATTTCTTTATGGTCCTTAGTATGTTTGATGTGGAGATGGTGGAACAATGGTAATGGTGTTACCAGAGTTTGGATTTTGCATGTTGCGCCCTCTGACTTTCCATGTCTTTGAGGAACCTATTGTTAGCATTTCTAGCAGTTGAAAGTAATTTAATAGTGCATATAAATGCAATCTTTTGAATATTTCTTTGTGCTCATAAATGCATATTTTGTAGAACGTTATTTGTAGAACTTGTTTATTAAAGAGCATATTTTAAACTTTTAAGCGCCTTCTTTTAGTACATATTGATCCGAGCTCTGGTGATAACGATGGTTATTGGTCTGGAAAGTAGGATCAGCGCGTATATGTGCTACCGGCAAGCAGGCCAGGGTCACTACCTTACGAATGCCTTCTCTGCATGTTTCCCCCACTGTTACCTCAAAAACCGAAACATGATGGCCTTGGTGCCAAATATTACGATTACTTACTTTCCCTCAGCGGCTATCTTCAACTGTCCCACAAAGATGCAATTTCGTGGTATGTTGAAACGTAATTTTTAGAAACTTTTGTAATTGACGTTTGTTTAGTACCGGGTAATAACACATTTTTTTGTATTTTAACTGTCGATGAATGGGTATTAAACGAAACGTGATTTCAATTTAAGTTTTTTGTGTCAAGAAACTTTCGACGTACTGAATTGATGAAGCGATAATCTATTTCATAAATGCAAAAATTAACAGTCAACAATTAATAACAGAAAATGTGAAGTATCTCAATAATCCTAAGAAGTNAAGAAACTTTCGACGTACTGAATTGATGAAGCGATAATCTATTTCATAAAAGCAAAAATTAACAGTCAACAATTAATAACAGAAAATGTGAAGTATCTCAATAATCCTAAGAAGTCTACCTTGAAGAATTTTTTTAATTTTTCTGTGTAGGTTACTTAATTGTATGTTAATATTACGAGCATGTTTTGAAATATCAATTAATGGAAAATAAATTGATCTAATGAGAAAATAGGTCTCTCTGAATGTCAACACTTGCAATATCTTTTAGTCGTTCTTTTCTATAGAAAATGTATTAATTAGTGAGGGAAATATTATTAAAAATATTATTAACCGATAAAGACCCCACCAATATGGTTTATCGCCTTCCATAATATTGCTAACGTTCAGTGAAGTGAATTCTTCTGAAAGCAGTTCTTCCATTGGAAAGAAGAGAATGGGGAATTACCTTTGTGTTGGTGCCCTCATGGAACTGCAATTAGCTAGAAAACGATGTGAATTATTATAATCCTTTGACTGCTACGTAAGATTTCGAGAAGACATAAAATTGAGCATTTAGACAATTTAATGTACTCTGAGAATTATGGATGTGAGAAGGACTTTTTGGTGTGAGATCCAAATCCAAAGGAAGAAAAGGATTTGGATGTGACATCGAAAAGTTAGGAGAAATCTTTTCCCTCATCTGAATTTGGATCTCACATCCGAACTAAACTCTGTGTATTGTTCTACTGTAAGGTACTAAAAGTTAACCCAAGTTCTTTCGTAATTTATCCATATTTAAAATTTGATCTGTAAGCTTGGGCTTGGATCTGTAAGCTTTTGTAAATTGACACTTCGCGCCGTTGCTCAAATCACTGCGAAATAAAGAAGCGTGTGTAATTGGAAACCGCGAGACCTAGCCGGAAACGCATGATACCTTCTTTCCAACGACGCGACAGAAGTCGTGACGAGGTCGTTTAGACGGTTTGGAGATGAGTGGAGGAAGGAAAGACTCTGCACGGTGGACCGTGAAATGTGGGGCGTCGCTTTCGGTGGGCAAGACGAAGTCGCGCCATGGTGTGTGTGTGTGTGTGGAGCACTGGAGATGCGCTCGACTGCATGCGATTGGCGCACATTGCCTCCGTGTCGCGGGAGGGAAATTACTTATTTAGCGAAAGGACGTTTATGTTGGGCTGAAGGGATTGTGTAAGTTAGTTCTATCATGTCTACTGAAGATTTTTTACATGCTTAAGAAGAGGTGAGATATCAAATAGAAATTTTACATGTCTCCCAGAAAAGGATACAGTAATTTGTATGATTTAATTTTATCTGTTTTTCACCTGAATGTATTACCGTCTTTGCTTTAATTCATTTCGTCGGTTAAATGCGACTTTAAATTCTGATGGAACGAATAGTTTTGAAGATTGCTTTGCGTGATGTAAGTACAATATTGTATTTATACAATTCGTATATTTAATTGAGTTAATATTTAAAACAATAAAATTAAATAATACTTGATCCTTAAAATTGATTCTATTTGAGAAATGTTCCTTCACTTTTTCTATGCTATGAATAAGTTGATTTCTTGTAACGTCTAAATTTATTTTTGTGATTGATTTGTTTGCTGTAGCATACCTAGGTGGGGCGTGGGAAGTCTCATTCCGTGAAGGACCTCCTAATGGGTCAGCAAAATTATTTTGATGTAAAATTGAAATTAAATATTCTAGAATTTTATTACAACAGTAAAATAACTGATATCTTATTAACCTCAACCAATATACTACCCCAATTTCAAAACCTTTTATGTGTTACGTAACACTGCATGCAAGTACATAATGTGTAGCTGCAGAAGTGGGACGGCCAAAAAATCTACCGTCCCGGGCCTCATAAGTTGTGGGTACGCTACTTCTCGTTTGTACTCGGAGAATGAATTCCGTAATTGAGAGATGAGTATATATAAATAATTACTTCTTAAATTGCATTCCGCAAAATCTGTTTTTGATGTAATTTCTACTAATATGCATATCACCTGAACAATGAATGCAATGATTATGTTGCAACGCCCTTTTTATGTCCGTAGGCGTTAGTCCTCACAAGTGACAAATGCTCCAAACAATACTAAAGCAAAATCCACGAGATGAAACTCACGATTATCGACTTGTCATGAAACACATCGCCTGGCGAACTAAATGTGCCTATAATCACAACAGTTACGTTATAATTCCCACAAATGTGAATATCGTTTTGGTTCAAGACGGATTAAAGATATTCGCGAGAACGAAACAAAAATACAGTTAACGTCTGTATTTTTTTTTCTTGTGAGATCTGTGTTGGAGTTATCTACTTCTAATGTTACGATCTCCAGAAACAGTTTTTTTTTGTTGTTTTTTTCAGCGAGACACGACACAAAAGAAACAGGTGATAGGTCATGTAACGTTGGACAATTGAAAGAAGGTACAGCTGGAATTGCTTGCATGAGAACGCAGTCGTAATGAGTCATGGCCTACTTCATTAACGTGTAGGCTGCATTAAGAAATTTAAGAGCCGTAGGCAAGAAGGAGTGGTGGAGCAGAGTGCGGGAGCTTGCTTGGCTTGGGAGTGACGTTAATTGTATGGAGCAGCAAGATTGGATTGGGCATGCACTTTGCATGTGTTTTGCTCTCGTACTCTGAGATTGGATCGAAGTGTATCTTTTTCTTGTCATTGAAGAGCTAGTGATGGTCACTGTATACTTAAGTATGAATTAAGATTCTCTATCAGATTGGCGTCCCAAAGATTTTTATATCCTTTCAACGATTTGTTTTAGTTTTCATTACTGTGCTCTAGAGCTGGTATTAAACCAACCTCTCAAATATTAACATGTACAATAGGTGATGTTGCCAAAAGTCTTTCGCCACATCCGGGTTGCTATATTTTATTAACTCACAATTTATTTGCTGTTGACAGTAGATTAATGAAACTTGTGAGATACAAAAATTATATTCATTCCATTCACAAACGTTCTCATGTAGTAACGCGAAGAATTTGCATCTGTTGTATGTACCATACTACATTTTGTGTTGTGTAATTATTCGGCCACCCCTCTCACCTATCCCCTTGCTACGCTACTTAATCTATACTCGTCATCCGACAATACAAGCGAACCTTTTGTTCATGATGCAGATAACGACTCCAAAGTCACCACTGCGAACGTCAATTACCATTCACTTAGCAGGGTTGTTCAGATACTCCAAAACTTTTAGAGGCTTTGAAATAAGCATATACTGACCAACATGCATTACAAACAGACTGATAAAATTATTTTTACCATCATTTTTAAGAGGATAACGATCGTTCAGAACGATTTCGTACAAATAAGTGTGGTAAAATGAATGAGGAATAAATTTATTTTTGTCTCTCTTAATGAGATTTATACATATACTTCGAGTTAAGTATTTATGTTGAAATAATTGTATTGATGCTCATCGCGTAATTATTGAAGTATTAACCATTATAAAAATGATTCAGTACATTCATATCACCAAGACTTGTCACAAAGACGCAAATATATTTAATTGATGAACAACATGAAAATATTGACCTAATTTAATCCAATCTTTCTATTTAGTATGTCCAAAACACCATTACAACGAAAATCCCTCTTAAAATTAGACACAAGTGCGACTAATACCTTTCAACCACCGAGAGCCGCAATAATAACTTTTCTCTTCCGGAGAAACCACCATAAAACTACTATAGCTTCTCAGTAGTATAAACCATGTCAATCCACTTCGACAACCCCTATAACCGCCGCCACAACAGCAGTAACCTCTTTTGGTGCCTATACCATGTAAGTACCCTTCACTATTACACATTTTTCTTCTGCGCTTTTTATATAACGTCTCCCCAGATCAGTGCGGCTGGCTTACTTTCCTTCGTTGTCTCAGTTGCGTTCAATGTGTTATTTCACCATAATGCTAGTCCACAAGTTTTGTCAGATTACTCAGAACTACATCCGCGACTACTTTCGGACCACAAGGTGCAGCTACCGCTATTCTCTCACCTGGAGAAAGTGATGTCCTTGGTCTCTCCTACTTCCCTTCGGTCCGAAAGCAATCATATCCCCGGGAAGACAAACCACTGGTTATAAGCCAGACGCTCCTACGTTTCTAATAACGAAAAATCTTTTAGTCATTTGCAACACAAATTTCTACAAGAAAGCTTTCGAAGCGATGTTCAGAAATCATTTTTTGCCCTAATTTGCATCACAGTGTTCATCTTACGTCATAAGAGGTGTGAAAATATGAGGAATGTTTGTTCGCTACTTTTTTGTAAATTTTTAGGGTTCGGTAACAAAACATATTGTTTTATATATATTTTAAAGTGTTTTCATGTTTTAGCACATTCAATAAACTCTTACAGATGTGACCTTGAGTGAAATTTATTTTTGGAATATATCGCATATTTAGATTTCTCTTACCATTGAGGTGATTACTTTTTGCTTTCAACTTCGCACGTCCCATGTTTCTTTCGCCAAGATATTCCGAAACTAAACTTCAGAATTGTCTGTACCGCTAAATTATTCTGCAGCACTTCGTGGCAAGGTCGTCGTCTTTTTAAGCTTGTAAGAATTTAAAAGTTTTTATCCAAGAAGAGAAATAAATTGCCCCATGTTTTTGCTACATACTACGTTCCTACGTCTGGAGCAACTCTTGAAAGGTGGATGTAGCATGTTGATGTATTCATGTGGACAACTTCCCGCTATGGTTGGGTGAGTAACTCGAGTCCGCGCTAAACCACGTCAGGTCCCCAGTGTTGCCGCCTTTCTTCAAGAATTGGGACGAGATAACGGAAACCTGTGTTCTCTAACAAGTTATAAGTGGAGAATTTTAGTATTGCAATGAACACTAGTTATAAGTTGCGTGGGTAGAGGGAAATCCTGCACGGAATAAATCACTTTAATTTTCGCTCCAAGTCGTATATCAATTTATTACACGCTGTTATTTACATTAGCTGTGTGATGCATTATTGAAAAAATCAGTTTCACCGAGGTTGGTTAACTAATTCAATGGACTATATCGGAATTCCTGTTATATATTTAATTTTCACAAAGCCTTTTTTGTTCTCTTATTATATAGGATACACATTTTAAATGTGTTATTCTGTATTCCAGAAAATCAAACTTCGGTTTAATTTTTCTTTTTATAAATTCTGTAAAAAAATCAATATAATTTGTAATGAAACGAGCTCATGCGGAAATACCTATTTAACCTTAGAAAAATACTTTAAAATACTGTATTAGAAAAACCTATTTGATCTGGTTTCCAAATAATTACTATCTAATTGAATTACTATCGTCTTAATTATCATAACAATAAGATACATTAGTTCTAGTCTAACACCATTGATTGACAAATAAAAGTAAGTATCGCGTATTTTAATGAGTTTATGGAGTTACTTCAACCATTTACGTTGCAAGGACTTTCAGAGTGATGTAGCCATGGAATGGCGACACAACCAGACGTCACCCTTGAACGCAACTGGACGCTGTCCAAAGTGAATGCTCTGTGCGTGGGACGACAGCAAAAGTGTCTGTTCGGAATGTGGGTTCTCCCCACATGAAGTTAGAGAAGCCATGTAATCGGTTGGGGAGATAGAAAGTGATATCAAGAAATCTTAGTCATCCTGTTTGTGAGAAATAAGGTATAAATTAAGAAATACGATCAAGAAATAAAATAAGAATAATCATGGTAGTAATTTATAAATGGTAGGTCAGAATGGTTACTGGAGTAAAGTTTTGTGGAGTTTGCTTCAATCTACGTATGAAATCACTAAATAAAAGTTGAAATATATTTTCTCTAAAAATTCTGTTTTCGCATCAAAAACTGTAAAAACTCGAGTTCTAGAAATCATTTTAAATTAAATTTTTTAATAGTTGAATCATACTCTTCAAATAGCGTTAAGTCGGAAGAGCGCTTAAAAATTTATATTAAAATATTGCATTAAAAAAGAGTATTGGCTAAATCAAACATTTCTGTTTGTCATTTCATTCCAACTGTTAATTTCTTGATGATAGAACGCTTGATATTATAATTTTTATCCAAAAAATACGTACCCTAATCATGACAAATTTCATGCTAATCTAAGAATGTTGAATAAATAGATCGAATGACTGCCATTCGTCGACGCTGAGTGTTCGAATCGCGTCGTATGTTCCTCATACGCGTCGTATGTTCCTCATACGGATGTACCACCACTGTTCCTCGTACAGTATCGTGTCCCCGTCGTGTTCAATGTGCAGCTAATTGCATTGTTCAGCTCAGACACCAGCTCTGAAATTTATTTTTCACTGAAATGATTTTCGTCCAGCACCTGAGTTTTAGATCTAGTGTATTCTAATATTTCCTGTGTCACTAACGAAAATAAGTACCACCTAGAGTTTAAATTTTCTTTTTAAAAAAGTATCATTTGCTTTATTTTTTATTACATAAACTTACGTGTCCGTAAGTTGTAATTCATTTCCTGCATTTCTTCGTTACTATTGACTTCAGTTTGCACATCACAACAAATTATCGAATCCGCATATTTCTTTTTAAGTTCATTCACTGACCGCGGATAATAGAGAGCTAATGGACTCACATATTTTGATTAATTTACTCCCTTATTTTTAATTGTACAGTGCAACCGCGGACAATGTGCATCATCAATTTTAATAAAAATTTTGAAGTCATCATACCTTCAGCAGAATTGTTTTTAGAAATATTTTTAGCAGAGAACACTTTTGATTCTTAACTTCTAGAATATGTAAGTAGGCAGTGGAAAGCAATTAACGGAAACAATTTCTCTGGAAAGAAGACAAACGTAACAACTGAGACTTACTAGTTTTCTCTTCGTGTTTGCATTGTTTTCGTGTTCGTGTAATGAGACAAATGGACCTTCCTCTTCTTTTTGTTGGAGATTTGTTCCTCTCAATTTGTGTTGTTTCAAGTTCAATGTCAAGGGCTTCTTGGTAACAAACACTCAGAAGTTATGGAATGTCTTGTGCATTGAATATTCACTTGAGACATTGAAGGTCACCCATGCTTCAACAACACGTTACTTGTACTAATCACCAACTTGGTAATTTCTAACTCTTGAAATGCGGGGATGGAGATAGACAGCGATTACTTCTTGGACTGAAGTTTGCGGTGAGGTGAAAGAGATGTTTCGCAAACCAGCTTATTTCACAGCGAGTCTAACCGTATTTATCGAGGAATATTATTATCATTGAATTTGNAGCTAACTTTTTATCTTATCTAGGAATTTTTGCTGAATTTTTTGAATCCGCCTCTGCCTTAGGGCCCTTGATCGGAATTGATGGGATGGTCCCTTGCTTGCTTCCGGAGAGTAAATTAGTTTTTTTTCCCTCCACGTGGTCATACGCAGTTTGTACTGTTTTTTGACAATAAATTTATTTATTTAATAAATTAGTTTTACTAGTGTTTTTCTAGTTAAGTAATTGCTGAATTCAATTTGCTGGAGAACTGTTGAGAATTTTGCCATCTTCGAAAACATAGCTCGCGAAATAAGAAATAAAATTGTTAAAATCTTACATTTTCGCTTATAAATTTAACTTAGATTACATTGTTCCACGTTGCAATACGGACCATAAGTTTGTAATGTAAAATGAGACGGTACATTTTCAATAATATTTTTTACAAATTCATGCAAATGATGCTTTTTGTATGAATTACAAAATATTTTGAGCAAATAATATTTTATTCAAAACATCACATCTTCCTGAGGTTATTCTGATTTTTATTAATTATGTCATGTTGAATGAAAATGGGAGACGGGACCGAGATTAGAACTCGGGAGTTTGAGCTTAGCGCGCTCATGCGCTTATCGACTGCGCCATCCCGTTCGCATCCCGGGCGCGTCTTCCATTCTCAAAGACCTCTGAGGTGGTCTCGTAGAGACTACGCTCCTTATATGAGGCGACTCCCTTAGGAAGAACTTCAGGGGTCTTTGGGTCTCGCAAGTTGAATGAGAAGGAAGACGGGCCCGGGAGGCGAACGGGATGGCGCAGTCGATAAGCGCATGAGCGCGCTAAGCTCAAACTCCCGAGTTCTAATCTCGGTCCCTTCTCCCATTTTCAGTCAACATGACATAATTAATCTGTTACCTGGCGATGAGGTTCACCGCAATCTAAGAGATTTCTATCTGATTTTTATGTCAGTTAAATTTTGATCACTTCATGAAATGTTAAGCGTGTGGTATAAAGTCACAGCGTTTTTTGTTCTTGATCCTTCTCTCTCCGCCATTGTGTACAATTAACAAATTAACTCGTACTACTGCTAATCAGTCATTAACCAGTCCCGCATTGCTTCGCTAGATGTGATATGTTTCTCGGAATGCAGTGAGACTAATGTTTCAAATTACACCCTTAGAAACCGCATCTTTTGGTAAACGTTCTCTCTTCCACACTTGTGTTCCCATGTGACTCCCGCCGTTATGTGCGGTTTCGATGGCGTTCCTTGGAATAGTAAAGTTTCGCGTCTCTCATCCTTTTTCAGGAAAGTGTTACAAGAATCATAAGTACAAAAAGAAATTCGTTTGATAAATTATAGCTTGCTGTGAAACCAGAACTCTTAGTCTTGGCCATTTAGAGATTTTTTGTTTTTATTTTTAGTGTGTATGACTTTCTTGAATCATCAGAAACTAAATAATCTTGAATCGTAATCTGTCTTCATCACCGAAGCTGACATTTACTCAGTATTCTTTTAATTAGAAAAATAATCACAAATTTGTAGAACAATGCGAACAAATTGACTTAAATATAAAAATTGGGTTATTTATTAAATATGACGTACTGTACATGTTTTTTAAATGGACCAAACTATCATGGAATTACACATTTTACTTCTCTATTAACTGTTAAATGGAATTATCAATTTGATTCACTTTTCTTCCTCATTAAAATAAATGTCAATGATTGAAAATACTATAAGATTTAATTTCATTTCTTCTTAATTGTAGGACACCACTTATTTCAAATGTTTTGGGTGTCGAAAATTCTTCTATCTTAATGAAAACTTATTTTTTATTGATTAAAAATTAGTATACCTCTAACTTTATTAAAATCTTGTTAGTCGTTTCTTTTGGATCAGTCTTACCACAAGCTGCTAACCGACATAAAACCTTAACTTTTTCATTCGTTGCAAAAATGTTGAATAGAATCTTGATGTTGCTTTAAAATGTTTTCTAATAGTCTTCATGTCCCTCGACCCACATAAATATACTTCTTTCTGTCAATTACGATCGATAAGGGACGACCTTCCCATTTCTTAAGTACTCGAGAAAGCTCCTTGAATAGCTGTTAAACCACTCATGTGACTGCTGAAGTAAAAAGATCTTCAAAGCATCTTGCAGAGGCTTAACTTAAGTGTTTCGTCTAATGAAGATGGTGATTTCAATGCAAGTGTAGAAAAGAACCGCTATGTCTTCAGAAAATTACTCTTGTTAATCAGTTGCATATACGGAAGCAATGAGGGTTGCGGACTGTATTTGTGCGCGCTCGACTTTCCTGTAGCAATATAGACTTCCACGTCGAAATACTGGCGCATGTAGACGAGTAATTGTGGTTACGGGTGGTTGACTAAATCAAATTCTAAAAAATGCAAATATATAAATTAAGAATGATAAATTAAATGTCCTTGGTATAAATTCTTGAATTTTCTGGCATTTCTTTAATAATGCTTCAATTGATTTATTTCCACTTATTTTAGACAAAATTCATTATATAGGAATATCGTTTGAGGAGTACATCGTCCGTATGTCGAGTAGCTGTCCACGTTCTACAGAAAGCTCGGAGTATGGAGCGTCATCGACCTGGACAATACCTTTTCGATTGATGTTGATTATTTTCTGTTTCTGACGAGTTGTAATGGCATCTGTTTGCCGTGTCATTTCTGCTTTCGCTCCATTAGGGAACCCGAAACTCAGCGGAGCGTCACCCTAGAGGTACAGTGCCTCTGGATCACGGCGATGGCGCCCGCATTTCCTTTTGCGGTTGGTCCAAATGGACGCTGAAAACCGCAAGAAATGCCATCGACTTGATGGCACCCTTGCCTTCGGATAGCTCTAGGTATCGTTTCTCAACTTGTAGGAGGGTTTTATTCTTATCCTATCAACCTGTTTTTCATGGAGAGGGAAAGTTTCCTAGAAATCAGTGAAGAATTAATATTTTTCAATCCGACTATTCTGATAGTGATAATTGCTGTTTGCTGATTGGGGGAATTGTGGTTCATTTTCGTAAATTAATTTTGCCTTGAGAGTAGAAATCTTAAATTCGATTAAAAGTACATTCGTTTCAATGTACTTCAGTAGGACACACCCTCATAATTTTACCTTTCTTTTTTACCCTCAGGATTCTTTGTTCGGGATGTCATGATCAATGGAAGTTTTTAAGTATTTCTATTAAATCGTGTTTTGTTGTTTTTAACGGTTTATGCAGGTTTTTTGAAATGTGTGCCTGAGGAGAATTTTCAAAGAGTTGTTTTTCTTTAACTACAAACTCCCTGAATTAGATATTGAACATTTTTACATTTATTACCTGTTCATTTTATAGTGGTATTCCCTTACCTTTTTTTTTTGTATTCTACAGTCGACCATGATGTTCTTGCATTGTTGACTTAATTGTGGTGTATTCAAAACAATATTTTCAATTCAGAAGACTCGTATATTGTCGTGTATGAAAGCTCTCAGCAGTTACACGTTCCTTGCCCTTGGAAAGACGTTGGAGAAAACCGCGCGGGAAAACGTACCCCAATGAACGTCGATTTCTCTTGTATGCAAATAATTTTATTCCGGAAAACTCTCAATCTCTTTATAACATGAGGCGTTCTATTGCAACGACGTTCCTCCGTCATTTACGTTGTTATAAGTTTCTAGAAAGTCATAATACAAATTTACGAGCGAAGATGTTTCTCCCTCCCTTTGTCCATCTCATCTTCTCGGAAGCGACAAACAAGTTTGTTTTTTTTGTTTACAATGCCAGTTTGGGGCGCACTCAGTTCGAGAGGTTTTAAGCGCGTTCCGCTGAAACTTTTTCAGCTTCGAAAGTTTCTGAGAATTCTCAGATGAAAAACCTAGAGAGAAATCGACATGTTTGGGCAAGTGACTTACTGCCATAAGTGCGTTTGTTCAGTCAAAAGGTTTCTTGTTCTGGTGAAGAGTTGCTTGGTCGGAAACAGTATTTTAAGTATGCTTTACTCAAATGCCACCTTTCGACAATCCTTTGAGTAAATAATATTTTCAGTTCGTCTTGCACAGCCTTCAAAACATGATAAAAAATGAAAATATTTGATATTCAATTAATAAATATTGTCAAAAAGCTGTTGTAAACCGCGTGTGACCACGAGAGGGGTATTAACTAAGTTACTCTTAGGATGGTTCTTTGATTGTTTCCCATCAATTCCGATCTTTAATGAATGATAAAGAATGATAAATTAAATGTCGTTAGTTTGTTACTCATAGTTTTATTGCCAGAGTTTTTTTGGCTGCATAACTGCCATCGTCAGTAGCATACACTGAGTATGCGGGAAAAATTGTAATATGAGCAACAACCTAACGACATTTCATTTATCATTCTTTGAGAATGTTGCAAACACCCTACAACTACCAAGTATACCGATCATTGATGTTATATAAACCCTCTTTAGAGATCTTTCCCGTTTTTGTACCGATGAAACATGAACTACATGTACTTGTGTAAAACTAATGCAAGTTATATAAAACTTTCTTTTTAAACATTCATATTTTCTTAAGATCAATTAGTACTTGTTTCTGAAGGACGCATCTTCATTCCCTCGCTTGTCCTTCCTTTGCGTTAACTCTAGCTCTGGACAGTCACCGTATGTATGTGACAGCTCCGTTGACACAAGCCAATTGTGAGGCGTGTATGTGCGTGACGCGAGGACGTGCGTATGTATGCGTGTGTAGGACGTGCGTGAACGTGTGAGGGAATCAACGGTGTTGTAGGAAAGTCTTGGCGGCGAAGGATACGACGCGCTTTCTCGGGTCGCCATCGTCCGTCGCTCTTGCCAAAGTCCTTCGAGTGCTCTTCGCGCCTTAGCTGCCATGAATTCATACGACGCGTGGCGCGTCCACGGGAAGTGGTATTGCGAGGCCATCCTTGATTAATGATCTCTTGGGAATTCTTGGGAATTTCGAAATTGTGAGAACATTACGTAAAAGCTCTTGAGGTTTTTTTTTTCAAAAGTGGGATTTGATGTCAATTGTTTTAATATCCGATTCCATATTACAACAGGTAAGTTTCGTAAGTCGATACGGATTATCGTAAATGGTGAAGTTTCTAGTGCAGATATAAAATTATTGGCTAATACTACTTCTTCCTCTTCCATTTTGGTATTCATATTAAAAATTTATCTGTATTAAATATTAATAATAATTGAGATACCACTTCACATCTATTCACAACATGCCAATGGCCTTTATCTGGACTACTACACAATTTATTGTTCTTATTACTCTATCTTACAGTAATGAAATACACTATTTATACAAAATACATTTTCGGCATACCACTTCTCTCGTCCATTACAGTAGTGTTTATTGTAGTGTTCAAGGACGTACTGATTCAAATAGTTTTTTATGCACTTGATGAAGACTTATCTTGTGATTCAATACGAGATAATTACACCGAATAGCGTATTTCCACCATCCTTTCAATGATATACAATGAACATCACGACAGTATTTAGCACACAATCACATATTGTGAGCTTGAAAAGAGCTATTCTTGAAGTCTTAAGACTCACCAGCGCGAAACGTTGTATGCATATAACACCCATTGTAGTATTCTCCGTGACATAATGCTTCTGAAGCGAGAAAGGTTCTTCGAAGTAAGACTAATATTTCAATATCTTATTTTATACATTAAAAGCAATATTTGTCCACCTTAAAGAATCATTGGAAGTGTTCCTGTTGATTCTATACTTTCCCTAAAATTTGTCATAGACTTAATTATCACCATCAGTGCTTAAAATTAAGTGTGTTAATCTCCATACGTCTCATTCATTGCTGTACTTACCACAACTCATTTTCTTCCATTCACATAATCGAGCTAACTCGAACTACCACTATCCGCAACTTATAACTATATGTTAAAGTCAGGAGAATAATGTATAGAGGACTGCATTACTAAAGCGAATACCTGTTTATGATGAGAAAGATCATAAAGCATAATGTTGATGATTTTGAAATAAATCCTTTGACCAAAGCAGTAGTTTTTTTTATTTATTATATAGTCGATAACTATATCGATGGATTTATATTAATCAACCAGAACAATGATGAAATGATAAATTTTGTCACTTTCCCATAGTTATAACAATTCCAATAATTTTATTAGGTCTGGACTTGCTTCCTAAAAGTAAAGTTTATTGTCAAAAGCTGGTCAAGTTTGTATCAGCTTTTATAACCATAACTCGTATTATTTAGGTTGAAAAACAGTGCGTCTGATGCTAACGGAAATCATCGCAATTCAAGAAACCGTGCGGCGTATCGCTCCCCATGCGATGCGCGGACGAGCGCCGCAGCTGTTTGTCTCTAGTGTTCCATCAGCGCATGTCGCCCTTGCAGCTGTTCGCCCACCTGCTGAGTGCGCGCGCCAACAACTCACATCGCTACACCACGCCCCGCTCCACTCTAAAACGAGATACTTATACGCAAATGTACTGACAATTCCAGTTGAGTACATAGACCTACCATTGCATGGCATGTAATCAATACTGAACTTTATTTTCCTAGATAAATAGATTTAAGACTTACGATCGTATGATGAACGAATACTATGTATTTATAATAGACGTAAACAGTAGAAGAATTTCTTAGATTTTTATTACATTTCATGAAATGCTAAAGAAGCATTCATTCCACCGCATAGTACAGTTTATAGTTATTTCAGAATTTAGTATGTTATTGCGTTTACCACGCCTTAGGCACGAATCTGGTTTTCCATCGTTTTGCTTAGTGTGTAAAGTGCTGGTACGCCGAAGGAAATAGTGCTGACAAATGTTTCTGTCACTTTATTTTTGTCATCTTACAGAACAATCTGACAATAACTGTTAAGTCACAAATCAAATTTTCTCAAAGCTTTCAACTTTTTAAATCAGAGTACGTTGCAACTATGATGAAGTCAATTCATGCCTTGAGGTGTGGAGTTTTATGCAGTTAAATACATTAGTTGAGTATTTAAGTGTAGCAAATATTTTCTCTCGTCCGCAAGTATTGTTCTCTTACACATTTTCGCTATTGCTTTTACTATTTCTCGACCACCAGCCAGCGAAAAGTTGTCTTTAAGGATCTAACTGATAAACGATCACTCTGTAAAATTATTTTTGATGATCTTTACAACATTTACACTCGTTAGAAACGTGCGGGTTTGATATATTTCTTCAATGTTTTAGCTTCCATGTCAATCACTCGTTCGCATTTTGTCGGACATTATTTTCGAAATACTCCTAAAAATTCAGTCCCGTCTCGTGTGAACGTTTACAATTAATTATCCGGCTTTTCTCTCTCTCTCTCTCTCTCTCTCTCGGTTAATTATATCTGAGCTTGAGCTAACGGCCGGATGGAAGATAGGATTGATGAAGAGAATCTGGATAGGACCAGTCTGTTCGGTCATTGACACTCCGGGGAGCGAGTAGAGAGAAAGCTAATAAAAATACCCTTGCCGCACACTTATGACCGAGATCAAACAAATTAGGGAGCGAGTTGTCTGTGGGACACTGTTGAGGTGTGGCTAGAGTGGCGCTTGAACGTGAGGTTAGATATAGGACACAATACAAATTAATGAGATCAAACAGTTTTAACCCTGATGTTTTAATCATAGTGTGTAGGGAGACATGTGCCCAGGATACTAATTTTGATTTGGTACATCAAAGTTTTCTCTAATATCTTTAGTGTCATTAATTACTTCAAACGTCATTGTAAGATTGCTAAAATACGCTAGAACTGTATGGACTTGTGATATATTGTGAGAAAATTTTCTTTGTACTATGTAGAACAAAAGGAGAAATTTCATAGCAGAATATAAAATCAACATCGAACTTAGCGAATCTTACTTGTTCTGTGTTCAGTTACCGAAGATTTACTGCGTTTGCTTAATTAAATTTATATTAAAACATACCATTAAATGCGTTCATACAACTTACATACGACCGTGAGTGTCAATTNACTTGTGCTGTGTTCAGTTACCGAAGATTTACTGCGTTTGCTTAATTAAATTTATATTAAAACATACCATTGAATGCATTCATACAACTTACTTACGACCGTGAGTGTCAATTAACCTCGCTCCTATGTCGTTCTATTTTCGTCTGCGTGACCTCTATGCTTGTGTGTGGATGAACCACTTAGTGGAACAAGAACTATGGTGCTTGTTTAAAAAGTCATGTTATTAATAAGTATGACATTCATAGTTAAATTATTGTTATTCTCATGAACAAAATAATTTGTTTTACATTATCGTGTTTCGAATTATTGAAAGAATTACAATGTTAAGTTACTATCTTTGGATTTGTAAGTGTGTACTGTAAGTACAATAATGGCATTATGAATGCTCTAACTAAAACCTTTTTAGAGTCCTTCAAGTAATTTAGAGAACTCCAAATTTGATTCACTGGTTTTACAATTTCCAATCTGTAATTCTCAACCTTGCTTCCTACCTTTCTCCTGACCAGAGCTCATGCTTCGTATTTCACATCTCTCTCTTTGATTAAATCTTTTCTTAAAATAAACATCAAACATTCATTAACTGGTTAGAATGTCTCAGAACGGTATATTTTTATGTACTACGCACTTTGTATTTCATGTCTTTATCTTAGATGTACGTTTCAGTTGATTTTATAGAAAAAAAAAGGAATGAATTGCAGTAACCCCACTTGACAAAAATCGAGAGTGATAAATGGTTAACATCACTCAAGTGCGAGGAGATATGACAAGAGTACATTTCTTCGTAACATAAATGTCACTCGCATCATGTAAGCTTCGACTATTGAGAGAGATGACTCCCCAAATGTCAATCAAGCGGAATGAAATTGACGCAAGTTAAATCTCTAGGATATGTATTAAATTAAGGTATGGAATGCAAAACCAGTGATATGTGGATGACGTAATTTTCTGACAATCATTCAATTGAACCGTTTGTCTTGGATTTCAAAATACTGAATTCTTGAATAATATCTAGCGGTCTTTGTTTTCTAACGGTAACTAATTACTTTCAGTAATGGTATATTGCATTCCTTTTTAAGAATTCCAAGTATTTTCTATGCTATTTGTAAATTTTTTAAATCCCATTTCATCGCCGTTAGGAAAGATTATTCAGGAAGCACTCCTCTTTTTACCTGTTAATGGTAAATAGTTATTCCAACTCGCTGACCAAAAAGATGCTAAACCATCCAAGGTAGCCGCGATGCTGGAGCGCTTGCTCGCAGTTGTCCCTCCGTTGGAGACGTTATCATTTACTTCATTTATATGTGAACGTGTACCAGTGAACTCTTCGCAAACTATTCTCGTTAATAGTGTGAATCATGAACGACAAGTTGGACAATGGAATGCATAAAGGCTTAACTAATTTATGTTTACTATTTACTTTTTTAAATAATAGGAATTTGATTTTGAAAACGAATACATTCATAGTCACTGGTTTCGAAGTTTTCAAACCCAATTCACGCTCTTGTTTTAAATTACAGGTTTCGTAAGAGTAACTTTCGAGGAAGTTTGCAGATAGTAAGTCACTTGTATTAAGTCTGCTCTAGAAACTTCTTGCTTTTCTTAAAAGATTCTTTTCTTTTAATCACGTTTTCGTTGATAGAAAATATTATCTTTTGATTTCGATTGGAGATATGTTCCTAACCTAACTATGGTCTATGTTTACGAGAACGCAAAAATCAAAAAAGAATTATAGTATCCTACCAATAATAATTGTTTTATGATCAGGAATTGGTTTATAAAACTTAGTTTGATTCAAGAGCACTTCGTACTTCTTTTTATTCTTATATCGTGGTAATAGCGTTTAATAAGCTTAGTAGCTATATCATGTGTACCATCTTATTACATCACGTACTTTATTAAATACAGCTACGCCAGATCACTATTTGCAGTTTTAAATACTCACGTTAGAATCCAACAAATATATTTAAAGTGGACGAGGTATCAACATATGAAATATTGTCTCGCTACTTTATTTCCGGGTCTTCGTCTCTCCTTCTCTCCTTCCCTATCCCTTCCTCTCTTCTCTCAGAAATAATTTACTAAACAGAAGTTAGCACACATTTATACCATAACAGAAGCAATGATTTTTAATTATAGAGGACAATTCGTTGCTGGATCAGGACAAATGTCCAGTTTCAAGACTGAACTTAATAATGAGAGTTTCATTCTAACCAACACCCATGGAAGTTGTCCTTCCAAAACCTATAATTCAAATAAGAGCGTGACTTTAAAATTGAGGAACTAGTCAATCTGTAATGATTGATTTACTCTGAAGGTTGAAAACGGATTGAGTCAATTATTTTAAATTCAAAGGTGCACAAATGAGAATTCAATGCATTTTCTTGATAATTGTTTGATGAATGTTACACAATATTTGATATTCATTTTATCACTTTGTAGTCATTTCTGATAATGAATTAAAACAACTAGCGAATAGAATAAAAACATTAATTTATTAAATGTAGAAGGAGAAAAATGTTGGATGCTGGCGGGACGATGAGGTACCATCAGTTTCTGTACGATGGTTTCGTCACGCATGACAGCTCGCACTATGCGACGTTCGTGAGCTTTAAATCTTCTGCAGATGACGGATCGGCGTGCGTGATGCTACGACGCGTGGCTTTTCCTTGCTTTCGCACTAGGAATGCCGAACGGCTGACCCACCGACAGACAGACGCCCGCAGCGCAACGAAAGGAAGAACTCTTGTGTTCGTGAACGGTTGACCTATACACGCAGGAATATCGCGTGCTGCGGTCAGTCGGAGCGACGCACCACGCCGCCGCCGGGGACAACCCTGCAACCACGGAAAGTACTATAATATTAAAATTCAGAATGGATAACGAGGGAATGTATCCGCTGAAGTAGAGTCTGGTCGAAAATGAGAGGGGATTGGTGATATCATTCAATGAAGATGCTCGGTGGCGTGAAGAGTATGTAATGATGGTTGAATGATGGCGTGTAGGCGAAGAAGTATGAAGACGAGGAAAATATGTCGAATTAGTGTGCGTTTGATTTTCTGAAAGGTACTAGAAAATTTCGTGTTTTCGAAACACTTGTGAATTATAAGTATGAAAAAGAGAATAAATTTGACTAGATTGATATTCTATTGTATGGTTTTAATCATTATGAGAACTATAATATTTATTACTTCTTGACCATAATGCCTAAGATTTCACACGGTTCTGAAGAAATTGAATTGTTAATAACACCCTACAAACTCGCCAACCTTTTTGTCACTTCAAACTCATTCAGCTTTTATAACACCATTCTTACTACAGTTCTCCAATTCTATGAGCCATTTTGTCCATGCGCGTTTCATCTATCAAAAGGAAGGCACAAAGGGATACTTTTTGAAACAAGGGAAAGGGGTACTTTGAAACAAAGGTTTATAGTATGTTCTATGGCAGACTTTCTTTGGAAGAAGGATGGGAATGAAGTCATATTAATTAAATATGAATAAACTCGAAAAAAAATAATTAAAAATTAGAAAATTATTTGGAACTTTTAGGTGTGACTCGTGTAAAAAAAANAACTCGAAAAAAATAATTAAAAATTAGAAAATTATTTGGAACTTTTAGGTGTGACTCGTGTAAAAAAAAAGAGAGTGAAGACGCAAAGGATGTTTCATTTACATAAGTTGGAAGTGGTTTGCGTGCCTGATAGAAAGTAAATGTAGGGCGAGGTTGTTCGATATAGGTCGAGGCGAACGCAACACCCACCCGCACAGGTTCCCGCAGGCTTGTCAATCGCACGACTTTCTTCTTCGGTCCATAGCGTGCTGCTTCATCTGACGTCTTGTGGGAGGAATGTTTGACCCCATGTGTCTGCTTCCTCTTTCGCACACACGCACGTAGTCGAACGATTCAGACATTCTTGTCTCATTCAGAAAAGAAATTCAATATGGCCGCGATACTCGTGTACACATTGGTGGGAAACCACTGCAGTAAATGCAACAGTCATTTTTATATTGTTCTTGACTTTTGCTGAATATTATCCTGGAAAGTACATTTCTCAGTAATAAACACAAATTATGCCATTGGGGAAATAAACACAAAATAACATGTTTGCGTCAGATTCTTGTATTGACGTTCATTATGTTTGGTCGACAGAAGTGAAAAGGACCTATTTCAGGCGCTCTGTCGTATTAGAATAGTTATCCGCATTCTATTTTGTATTCCATCTATATGGTAGCAGTCCTCTACATCGCCCAAGGACACTTTCATTTTTAGTACAGTGTTTCTTTCAATGTGATTGATAATTTCAAAATATTGTTGCCATTGATTGTTCGTAATCAAAGGAGTTGGAAACCTCTTGACTCACTGTAATAGGTAATATTTATATATAATCTTTGAAGATATTATTGAAACTTTTTTATTTTATCTTTGAACCATTTCGTATATAAAATACTTATTTGGGCCATACTTTGAGAATACGAGACCTACAATTTTAAGGAGTGAATCATGACGAATTGGAAATAACATCCGCTCTACATCAACACTCGCTGAGCAAACACTAATTTTTCCACGAATGGGGTAGTCATGGGATATTTCCCTGTTTCCCACTGACGTAATTACATCCGAAAGATTTACCAGTTTTTCCTAATCTTGTATGTTGATCTTGAACCGTCGGTTTAAACTGAACAATATATTTCTTAACACAATCATATATTCAACTATGTAAACCGAACATGCGTGTTAACACTTGAATGTTGCATAGGTAGTTTTAACGTGTATGGAAAGACATACAAGACAAAATGTCTTTAAAAGAAGCAATCTTGCTTGAATATCTTAAACTTGGAAATCTTAAACTTATAAATCTTTCTCGTAGGTTCTTTCAACTTTCCCTGGTCGTTCAAGGAAAAATCAGTATTTTTGTCGAGTTAATAATAGCATTAAACTCTCAGACAAGCTTTCGAAACTGGTGATATATAAATGGATACAAGTTTATTTAGTTTGGGTTGTTAATGGATTTTTCTACAAAATGAACTTATTGGATATGTTTCGAGAGGGGGGGGGGAGATATTTTTATTTTGACTACATTCTACGAACAAATTTTGCGAAGAAGTATTCCTCTATACGTAATTTCCCATTATATGAATACCAGGAGGAGTGAAGTTCAAAAACAGAACTCACTATTAAGATTTTGGCGTGTGAAACATGAAATCATGAAGCTATTGTCTGTACTGTCCTCGGGAGCAAATAGGTAACCGGATTCTGTCTCCAATGCAGTGTCGAACCTGTTGCCCTTGGTTGGCATCGTGCGCGATCCTGGTAGCATTGGTGTGAGAGAAGCGAAAATGAAGTTCAAGTGGACCATGGAATGAAAGGTATTGGAATGCAATCTCAAACTTTTCGTGTTGGAATGCAATCTCGAACGTCGACATTTTTGAGGAGAATAGATTGATATGAAGGTTACATTAATAAATGGCTACCAATGGAGCTGTATCTGGAAAAAGTGAAATGGTTCGAAAACTGTTACAATAAATTTCTATACGACTTCGGGAGGTAAAATAATGACCGAGGTCACCCTGTGAAGGAATCTTGTGGACGCGACGAAACATTAACATACTAAATTAAATTCAAATTCCTTGAAATTTCAACAAGAATTGGTATGTTCTCTGATTTTTTTGGTGTATCAAATTTGATCCCCTCGCATAAAAAAGTATCCTTCTTTCATTGTGTTTTATAGTATTACCTATACAAAATAACAAGAATGGTTTGGGAATTGTAAAAATAAAACTGGGATTTAATTATAATTCTTTGTATCGAGAGGTTTTTCTTATTCCGATTTTTGACGGAATAATTAATTTTCCAATTACTGAAGTGCATGATAAGTTCTATTAACATCAGCCAGTGTAAGAAAATTTATTTGTCAAAACGTTAAGTTGTTAAACATTTCACAATATTCTACTTTAAAATATTTCTTCCCCCCAAAAATTAGATAAATTCGTCTTCTGAAAGAAGGCAGTGAATGCGGATGACTCGAGTTCTCTCTTCTTTACTGAAAGGAAAGAGCAATATTAGTGGCGGTGTAGGGGTGGGGGTAATGGCGGTGGATTGCGAGGGTAGGGGAGAGTCGATAGCGCTGACGGTTGTTTAGTTAGACCCTCCTCGATCGGCGGCGTTTCCTTCCAAAGGCGGCAGAGGCCTCTGCTGGCAGAGATAAATTGCAGCCTCCTCGCATAATGAATGGCTGTTAAGAGCAGAGTGTGAGTTCAGGAGCATCGGAGAAAGCTTCGGCTCTGTCTGATCTTCGAAAGAATTGTTACTCGTTCTTGTTGACGACGGGAATCGACTCGATCCTCCCTTTAGGGAAGCGAGCGCGTAGCGAAGGGATGACTACGCATTATGCAAACAATGTAGCTTTTACGTTTCCTCTATTCTCGTGTTTGTTTGTCCTCTAAAGACATCGCTGATTTCTTTTAAAAAAGACTTGATGTACTTTCCCATAGCATTGTTTCGCGACGTTTTTCTTTTTTTCGCGATAAAATAATAGTTTTCTTAAACTTAAGACATAAAATGTAAATTTTGTGGAACTGACGTTAGAGGTAATTAAAATAAACCAACGCGATCCCCTCAGTGTTCGTCTCATCATGAACCACGCTTTTGGCGAACGTCGATTATTCACTCCGAAAAGTGAAATTTTGTATACGTTTCGCAACTTCGGTGATTGTCAGCTTAAATTTATTAAAACTCGTACGAACAGCTATGAAGTAAAACGAGATTGTCAATGAAAAGTTAGTCATAGTTTTATTATATATTTTTGTAGTAAGGTATTTTTTAATTCTTTTATAAAACTACAAATATATAATAATTAGTGTTCAAAATATTTTATTTATCTCTCAAACCATTGGAAAAAGAACGACGATCTGAAAGCTGCCGACACAAAGTCCTTCGGGCGAATTAAATACAAGGATGGATTCACGCTCCCGTTTCTTAACGCGCATTCCTTCTCTCGTGCATCCCTAGCGCTCGTAAATACCTAACATACTTGGAGTGTCTTGCCACAAGACACGTCAGGTTTCGAACCCGCGCCCGAGGCGGCGGCGGCAGCGACCGTCGCCATCGTTCGCGATGAGGTATAATCGAAAGCCAATTAGGCCCTCGACACGTCGATGCCGTCGTAACTCAAACTCAGTACACACTTTCGTGTGGAAGGAAGGGTTCCTTGTCTCGAAGGTTGGGTATCTGACAACGAATGGAAAGAATCGAATGAGGGAGAAGTAAAAGGTTTTTCCATTCCGCATTACTTTCTTCTGTTTTTACGTGCGAAAGTGTTTGTTTTGTTTTTGCGAGTAAGGATCATTAATATTTTGAAATAATTTCACATTACGCCATTCTTTATTATCTCTGAAATAAACTTGTTTGTTAGCTGGTTCGTTTGTTTGTTTGTTTTTCCTCCTGAGAAAAAATTCTCTCGTCGGAAAGGAATTTCGAGATAGAATAGCAATGACGTTAATTCGTGCATACTCTCTGTAGGGATCAGTAAAACATGTAAAGCAATGTATTATTTTATTCATATTAACTATTAATTACTTGAATTCGTGGAAATCCCCGGTTTAAATTTGCGAAACAGAAAATCTGTATTTTCATTCTCATTTATTCTTTAATTTTCTTTTTTTCCTCGACGAATCTTGAATGTAAATACTTCGTTTAGATCGCTGATTTTCAACTAGCAAGTACCGTAAGATTTTGAAAAAAACTTTTCTCAAGAATAGGTTCTGAGTTGTTAGTACAACATACCTTAGTCAATATCAAGATACGGGATAGTTGCATAAACCAATATACAAAATAATATGTATAAATGTTTATCGCTACTGATATGAATAGTAAATGTAGTTTTTTTTAAATATCGGATATGTGAAGTTCAAATTCGTTCGCATCTTTTTTGAGTATGTAAAGGACCTTGTAATTTTTAAATATTTGAAATATTGCCCGACGTCATGCAATCTAGGAGAAAGTAGGTAGTACGATACAATTTATGAGTCATAATTTGGTGGACAAAATAAAATGAATTGATTGTAGGTAAAACCCATAAATTTATGTAATATTAGATCACTTCATACAAAGTCGGTCGTTGTATAAGTTGATTCCCTTGGTTAAATATGTCTTGAAATTGCTTCACATCTTACGTTGACATTTAGTACGTTGGTTTAGCGAAATCTTTGGGAAATGCTCAGAGTTGCCGCCTGCAGTAAATGCCAACGTGTAGCTTTACAAGCTAAATAATTATGTCATTTGAGACAGGTCATTCCAGCATCCGTTTACGAAATCCAGACGATGCGAAATAGTGTAGCTGCCTTGGTTGGCTATGTTACGCATTATTTTTATTTTTTTAGAGAAGTAGGAAAAGTGTGAGATCAAACTAACACCAGGTGATGGAAACTGTTGACTGAAATTTTCCTTCTTTGATGTACAATCTCGCGACAAATAGTAATTCTGTAAAAATTAACTTTAATATATATTAACGCGTTTGTGCTTATCAGGAACTAAATGTATTTTTGAATTTCTGAAAATTTGAATTCTCGTTTTCAGGAAATTTCAAGAATTCAACTTCAAGACATCCTACACGTAAAATCTTTGTTTTGAACCTTCCAGACCTCTCAGTGAGTCTAGAAGTATGGTCATGAGAACTATTTCTGCTCAAGTAAACACAAAACTTAGCACTAACTTGAATCGAGTTTTGCATTATTCTATTAATTTAATATACTTTCTATCAACATTTGAATATCTTTCACTTGAGTATCATTTTTTTACTTTAAGAATACCTATCAAAGTGGAAAAAAAAATTATTTGAGAGTATCTCAAAGCAGTCAAAAACATTTTTATGAATATGCAAAATTCCTAGACATATTTCGCATTTCATTTATCGTCTCACTACGTGGTTTGAGTCTTCATTAAGTAAATTATTCAGATAATTTTCACTATTCCTCGACTAATTTTCTATAAATTTTCTAGTTTGAGTGAAAAATGTCGAAATTTCTTTATACTTCGTTTTTTTCGTGTCACTGATCAACGGATAGCGTGGAAATAGTGGGGACTAAGATTTACATAGTTGGGAAATATGTGGTCCTGTAATCTTTCTCATATCCGTATTCGAAAGATTGCTGGCAGGAAATTCTTACATACCTATCATTCTTTTTTTACCAAATCTCATTATCATCCTGTTATTCCTCAAGTTGCTTCTCAGAAATTTTGAGGATTGTCTTACACTTATAGCTGTTTCACTGTTTGTTTCCCACTTGCATTCCGAGAGGGAAAAAACTGCTTCACATGGCACGCGAACAAACAGAACCCCATGCTAGAGTGTTATTTCTTGAAGCCACTCATCAAACTGGGTCAACGAGTGTGCTAACGTCATGTGTATTTCACGAGGGTCGCCATTTCTACCGTCTACTGATGTATTTACGTAATGAATAGTTAGTTATTGCACAGAACTGTTTATATATATATATATATATATATATATATAGTTTTTTATCACGGGCATTTTAACTGTCTGATCCTTATCATCAGCTTTTTTCCTTGAAGAAACCTTACCCTTGCGATCCGTCCTATATGTCCTCGCTGTGAAAGAGTACTAACGAGAGGTAACCAGAAGGGTGCGAAAGCGTGACGTTGTCATACGTCTGTTACAGTGGGTGGTCTACTACTGCTCCACCATCCCAAACGGTACGCCGTGACATCGATAAATGTTGTTATATCCGGCAGAAAAACTAACTTCAAGCAGCCTCCTTGCGACCAAAGGTTAAATGTTGAAGCCCTCTATCCGTCACAATTGGCATAAGAATTACTGTCGGTTCTACGAATTGCCTGATGAAGGCGGCTGTAATCTCACTAAGATCCTGCTGACAAGAATTAAATGCCCGCGTGCCTACAGCGATAGAAAGGGTCCACAATCTCGCAATGTTGGCAGTGGCTCTTCGACTTCCATGTGGTATTTTGACTCCTCCCTCACGACTATTCTTTTGCCGCGAATACTTTTTTTTTACATTATTTTTTGTCGTATATCAATCTTGCGGTACTCCACGACGTTTTCTTTATCCTGTATATCAATGGAGTGGGTACAAAGAAGCGACTTTATGTATTTGTCATTTCATCGGAGAAAAATTATACGAAAATATCTGATGCGGCCATCGAAACGTCCTCTCACTATATCAGTGTGTGGGCGGTGTCTCAACCAGTAGACTTCGTGACACTGTGGTCCACGCCCCTCTTACCACCTGCCTGCGCAACATCCATGTGATTAATCTCTTGTTGCTCTTTTTACGAGCTCTCATTTGACTGAACGCTCTTCCATTTGTTTCAAGTAGCTTCTTAACTACATGATCTTCCTACACGCGTTACTTTATTGTCTGGTAGCGTTTCATTTTCTTCCGAAGATTTTCTGTCTGTTCTTTAACTTCATGTTGTTTTTTTAATTTTAACCGTTGCATTTCACTAAGGGGCTTCCTTTAAAAGTTTCAGTGAGATTTGGAGATCCAATAGGTGACCACATTATTCGAGGAACTAAGTTTAGTACTAAGAAACCTTAATGCTAATGGTGCGTTGGATAGATATAATATTATGTTCAAGCTTTGTAGTGGTAGGGTTAAGAAAATTAAACATCCAGAGATGTACGTGTTCAATGAAATTTTATTACTGTGTATTAATTTACGCTAATCTCAATATCACATCCAGAACTCATTGCGTTGGTAGTCTTTCAGATTTTTGTAACGTCCTCTTCTAGGCGATATGTTTCGTTGTCTTGATCCTGTTTGCCTCGTGCCATTGCGTAAGATATTCTAGTAATCAAACACCAAGGTTCGTGGCGTCGGCTCATGGGATTTGTCACCAGATACCCTGTTCAATGCACCGCCTTCGTTTCAGTTCGGTAGCTTTATAGACCATTTCTTTTATATCATAACTACTGTGTGTAGTAAAGACTAGGCGGGAAATGACTAGGGAATGTCATTAGCAAACTTGTACGAAACTTATTTAATATAAACCACAAATTAACTTGTCGGTGAAACTTTTATTACGTACACAGTTCGTTGACTCGATCTTTATTGTCGATATTTTGAGTCATCTCTTCTTTACCAGTGATGTAATCTAAGTGGATATACATTCATCAAACATCCAANCTTTACCAGTGATGTAATCTAAGTGGATATACATTCATCAAACATCCAAGCAGAAATTATATATTTACTGAGACAGTCATACTTTGAAATCTGTGGACCTCAATGCATGTTTGTTTGTTTTTGATACTCGTAACAAAGGAAACATTTTTGCATCTATGTGAGGGAGGGTCAACTGAAAAAATAAAAGTGATACAGAATTGTAAGAGGATATCATTGTCCTTTACGTTTGCACGTATGTTCCAAACAAGTATGGGATGTTTGTGAGGTGTCTGCTTGAAGAAACGCACAAGTATCATGTACCAGATACGAACAGTGTTCTCTGATTCTATTTTTGTGAAGTAATATTGCGTGCTCATGAAAAATTGTTTCTTAGCAGAGAGGTATGATTTAGTTCAATTTATGGTGCAGTAATTATTATTATCATCGTAGTTTTTGACATTTATTTGTTCTTACCAAATTGGATGGAAAATAAAAATCAAGATAACTAAGGAAATATTTTATTTTAAAATTAAAATACCAGAAAAAAATACTTTTTTTATAAATATTAGATTAAAATTGCTCTCTGAATAGTGGAAATATTCCATAATCTCTTAATTAAGAATAGCAGGAAATAGTAGAAAAGAATGCAATTTTAAGTAATGACACTAATTATGTGTCGTTTACAGGTTTGTTAGCTGTAAGTTGCTAGAAATTTAACAGTTCGCTTCCTACCATTTGGTTTTTCTACGCGTAGGAGGCAACTAGCTGTGGAGTTGTAACAACAAGTAAAAAGATGACGAGAGAGAGAGAACAAGGACTTGTCAGATTCTTCTCTTGTAATAGACTAGAAATCATCTCAGACTTCCGCATAATGAAAAAAAACTTCATTTTCGGGCATGTTAAGTTCGAATACAGAATCTGTGGACACCCGTTGAGCTGAAAACCCTTAGTTCTGTGGAAGTAAATCCTTTCATATTGTACAATGCTAATTCCGTAGTAGGAAAATTAAGTATACCGGAACTCGGAAGTTGCTGCCGTAACTATTGTGACATGTTCCATACTTCTGCAAAAAATATTTGGAGAATTGATAATTAAAATTCCGATGATATTTTGAATGATTTTGTTTCTTATGATTGTTTTTGAAGTATTTGTTTTAATTTGTTTGTGTACGTTCTCTCTGTCCACATATTTGTCAAATCTGTGAAGCGATTCCCCCAGTGAACTTCGTCTCTGTGAAAGAAATCTCCAGGCTTTTCCCCATTTTTAGGTAGGGTCAGACTTAAATGGTGACTACAGTGGCACTTGGGCAATTGTCTCGGGTTTACGTGTAAACATTGATGATGGTGATAATGATGAATGATTGAAATTGTTGAATAGCACGGAGGACGCTATAATACTTTCAAACACCCTCATCTTAATGAGGATTCGGCCCTAACATTGCCACATGTCTGGTCTTGTGGACATCCCTGGTTTGCCATAATTCGTCGTGTAGCTGTATTCTTGTTCGACCTCTTCGCAACCGCTACCACACACGCCCTCTGCCTCACAACGCTGGGAAAAAACGCGAGAGAAGATTGTCTTCAGGTCGATTACCACCGTTCTGCGAGACGACTTCAACGCAGGTGTCAATGAGAGTAGGACTCGTTCTTTCAAAAATGAAGTACTAGTGCTATGCAAGTCGTTCGGTTTTTTTTCTTCTATGAATGTGAAACTATGGATTCCCATTCCCTTACTTAATCTGTACAGTATGACTGGCCAAGTTATTTGTTCCGTGAATAAAATGTTGGCGAAAATATCTTTGTAAGAAATATTAATATAATGATATGATAAGGTAATAATGGTTTTTTTGTGTATGTAGAAAAATTTATAAGAACGAACGTCCTTTTTGGTGTATCAAGATCCTTATATTGCGAGAACTGTAATCATAATTGAGAGATAATTAATTGCTTCTCAGAAAAGAAGTGCATTTCGAAGCTTCTCTGGTTTATATGTTAAGTATTTGATTCAAGATCGAATTATGAACACTTCGTGGTATATCATTAATTATAATCATTCATTAAACTTCGAGACGAGGAACATCCTCGAAACAGCTTTCTCATCAGTTGACCTGTTCGAGAGCCCCCTTCTAATATTTTTATGCATCCTAAAAGCAAAATGCAAGTCACTCCCACACTTTTATCACAACATGCTTCAAAATTAATAACGTTTATGTTCTGTTATAGCTAATCGATCGTTTCTTTGAGCTCTGAAAGTGAGAATCGTGTGTAAGTACGATGTTAAATTTTTACCTTCTGCATATTCACATTTTTCACGCATGACAAGAGAAAGTGGGAACATAGAACGCATTATAGTTTTCATTTCACTGCGTATGGGAATTTTTTATACTTATTCTCATATTCGTCATTCGTGAGTGCTGAGAAAACCGCTGTTACTCGTTTATAAGAGAAACAAATTATACCGAATCAGGCAAACAAAACGGAAAGTATAGGTTCTCCTTTTAGCTATTATTTTCAATCTATAAATACACATATTACGGTTTCTTAGTACATAATGTTTTGTTATTTCCGTACTATTTTCGATTTTTTTAATGTAGAAGCTGTAATTCAATTAAAGGATTTCCCTCCATAATGAACATATTTCACAGAAATCTTAGTTTTGTTAAAGAGATTTTGAGGGTACAAACTTACTCTGCAAAAATAATTTCATCATTCAACCCATCAATTTACGCGTAGCGTTTTAGACAACTCGACTGAGAAAATTTTATTCCTACCCCAAAGGGGGCGCGGGTTTCTGCCAAGGAGGCAAATAGTTTTGTATCAATATGAACACACACTTTCGGACAGCGGGTTTCACTCCATAAGGGTTGTGATAAATTAAATATTACGTGTATTTGGGGTTTCAAACCACTCCAGATAGGTAGAAACAAATCGCCATATCATTAATGAGTTATTTTTTTCTACTGGGATGATACACACACTAATTCACGAAATTGGTAGTCTCGCCCTCTCATGTCACAATGACCTCACCCTTTCCAATGGGTTGTCAGAAGTTTCTAGAATTTTTGTGTGAGTTCTGAGAAAGCTTTTTGCTGTGTTCTATAATGTGTTATAATCCATTCATGAAAAACTAGTTCTCACACTTCCACGCAATTTTCGGATCCCTCTCCCATAATGTGTGATATAATATGTGAATGGTCCTGGGAATGATTATCGAGAATTCCAGTGGAAATTGGAGTATTGTGTGCCTTATTATAAGACACTTCTAAAATTAACTCGTACTTCCAAACCAAAACTAATCTCTTGTATGAATAATTTGAAAGAAACAAGCATTTTTACTTAGTTTCGGACAACTCAAATACTTGTTACTTTTATCTAGTTAGAGAAAAATGAATAATGAATGATAAATTCAAATCGAAAGTTCTTCGTAATACCTATATTTGAAGTCGTACGTGTTAGTTATTTAGTAAATTTTAGCTTATACTTTTACAGTATATTGAAGCTTACAGATTAATACTAAAAATTAAAACAAACTCATATTCTTAGCCTTAGAATGTCAATATTTTTTGCAGGGATATTTATATATGTTTAAGGCAAAATGAAAAATGTATGCCTTGTATTATTCAAATAAACATTATTCAATGAGCAAAAACGGGGAGGTGGGTTTCTTGCTAGTATTTTCTCTCAGAAGGGCTCGTACTAGAAAGATAGGGAACTACAGGTCTACCCGAATGAAGATAAACTTTCTTGTCACAAGATTTTTAAAAATTACCCTATGTACTATTCAATGTCTTTTGAGATAATTCGTCAGTACTCATATAGTACCTAAATCTTAATTTCTGTATTAAATTTAGCGTGCATTGGTATCATAAACATTTTACTGGCATCTTCACCCCATATTTTAAGATTTGATATGTAAATGTACAAATATGAAAAACAAAGGAATGAGAGTTTGTGAAATTGTGACGAGAGATAAGACTGCCATTGTGTAACACCATTGTTGTTGTTTCAAAATTAATCGACAGTTATTTGCAAATTATAGCAGTCTCGGGTACATTGAAGTGTTTGTAAAATATATACCGTTGCAAGCCTGTAACGTAAATAAAACATTGCTCTCTCCACGTGGGTGGTCATGACCACTCCTCCTCCCTTAATTATAGAAAAAACCGAATCCCGTTAACCTAAGGGTACTGATACGAATTAATCTAATAAATTTAATAAATTTATCGTCAAGAAACAGTACAGACTGGGTATTACCACGTGTAGGACAATAAACTAATTTACTCTCCGGAAGCAAGCAAGGGACCATCCCATCAATTCCGATCAAGGGCCCTAAGGCAGAGGCGGATTCAAAAATTTCAGCAAAAGTTCCTAGATAAGATAAAAAGTTAGCTGCGAGTTATAATACATATATAATGTCAATATGTTTGTAATTTAACGCAAATATGTTTGTAAATTTACATGTACAAGTTATTATCGAACTATAGATTATTCTGAGTATAGTGTTTAAAAATCATAAGAGTTGAAAAAACACTAAATTCACGATTTATTGTTACAATAAACACGCCCCTAGACAAAGCCTAGAGAACCTGTATAAGAAATCCGCCTCTACCCGAAGGAAAAACGGAGAAAAACCCGGGTCAGGATGGGGCTACAGCATTAATGTACACAACAGTGCCAAAGTTGAGTACACATAAAACTAAATTAATATGAGCCATACGGCAACACAATCATGCAAGAAAATAGTTTTTGAAATTGTTATAAGTTATTTAAAAAGTGCTACAGCAATGGCGTGATAAAGTACAAGACGAATTTAACTTTTATTAAAATCAATAAATTCTTTTACAGTGTAGAAGCACTGGTGCAGGAGGTAGATTTAACCGCGGATTTGAAGATATTCAATTTCATAACGTCTTTTATATTCTCGGGCAGGGAATTATATAGAACGATTCCCGAATGATAAGGTCCTTTTTGGCAAAGAGTGGTAGACACTAGGGCGATGAATATTATTCCTATTGTGAGTATTGTGTTCGTGAACGAGACTGTTTCGTGNCATAAATATAAATGCAGGGAAGTGTTAAGATATTTAATTCCTTGAATAAAGGTTTACAAGAGTTTTGGGGGTGAGATTTACAAATTATCCGAACTATCCTCTTCTGAATTCTGAAAGTTTGAATACTCTGACCGGAATTACCCCAGAAAGTAATGCCGTAACGTAAATGGGAGTACACGTTTGCAAAATATACGCAACGGGAAATACGTGGACTAACTGCGTTAACTAAGTTTCCGGAATGCGTAACACAATTTGCTTAATTGGGAATTAAGATTGTCAACGTGACAATTCCATTAGAGGCTGTCTTGAATATGGAGACCTAAGAATTTTGTATTCGTAACTTTTTTTAATTGTGTTCCGTTTAAAGAAAGAGAAACATGGGGTAAAGATTTTGTAATCCATGGGTTTTTAAAAAATGTAGTTTAATATAGACCTTGCTTCGGAACGTCTGAATGTGTGTGTTTTCTGAACTCCTTTTCCCGTGTCTTTACGCGATCAGAGATGGAGGATGATATGATGCCTCTTGTTGGTTTGGTAGGGGAATTACAAGGGTGCCGGATACCTTTCCTGACGCACCTCCCAGAGGCGGGTGATACCATCCATGAATAACAGGAGGGCGAATGATGTTGAGTGAACGTTATGGTGGAATGAAAGGCATGGGAAACGGAATTTCGGACGTCTGAATGAACCTCATCAAATTACTGTTTCGAAATGAATTACTTGAAGGTTGTAGTTTGTCAGAAAATCTATTTCAACCCAAAAATGCTATCGCTTTAAGTGTAGTTAATTGTAAACAGTAAGTTTTTGGTCATTAAAAGTGAATTTGGTGAAAATTAAAACAAACAAACGCCTTGGTTACTTCTATTTCGCACAAAATACAATTTTCTCGTGAAAATTTTATTTCCGATCTTATTATGTGAAATACGTTATTGGTCACTAAAAAGTTATAATTAAAAGGGATCGTAATGTAAAAATATAAGTGTATTGAATTCACGCATTCATTCACAAACTACATGACAGTGGTTGGACGTGAGAGTATGACCAAGCCCTATCACTAAATATTGGCCCTAATTTAATGGTAAATTTAGTTAGAAGAGAAAGACCGTCATTTCATTTTATAACACACATGTTTGGAATTCATGTACGTGCGGTGATGTGCAATCTTCCAAGCTTTCTAATGTAGGCACACTGTATAACAGAAACGTGCTACGTGTATTGCATTTGAAGGTTCTTCAAAGAAATCTGATGTGTGAGGAAAAATAATGTTTTAACCGAAGGCACTAAAAAAAAGGAATTAAGTTCTTGCAGGAAAGAAACACTAACAGTTCAATGGAGATTACATGAATAATCACGTTCATATTGCACAAGTATTCTCTATTATCACCCAAACTACCTTTATCAGAAGTTATTCCACTCACTGTTTCAACAGAATTTTACATTTGAAGCCAAAGAGAAAACTAGATTTGGAAAAATTAGACGACGTGGAAATCTTTCTTTCCCTCTGAATTTTTTAAGGGTTTTTCTAGAAATGTTTCAATGGTAATTGCGTGAAACGGTATCTTAAACTCATGTGACTTGCATCACTGTTAATTATGGCATTACGTTCCATCTCTTCAATTCATGAACCCTTGTTGGACGAACGCTACTTTTATTGACCCTTCATACCAACTGTGACATTTGGCATTGATTCAAAGGAAACACTCCTGCCTCTATTGTATGAAGCATCGCACGTGTTCTTATCTCGATATAGTATTCAACATTGTCTTTCTCCTTGACATATTTTACTCTTTCTATTCTCAAAACAGCCTTCCTGCATACCACGCTATTTTTGAAACATGTGTTTCCAAATATGAATTAACAATAACAATTCTATCATTAATAACCATAACACATAATTAATAACCAGCGTAACTAGGAAATAGCGTAACTAGGACTATTATTATTATAAATCTGGTAACATTTTTACAAAGTATGCCATTTATCAACTTCAATTTTATCTGTCAAGAGTCTGATCCAGTAGAGAGGGGGGAGTTACAGCCCCCTTAGCCCCCCCCCTAGATCCGCTACTGAAGCCACTTAGGATTACTACTGTTTGGTTCATATAGTGAGGATATACATTCACATTTCAAGTAAGTGGACTGTTTATTATTTATAAGCTCATTTATGAATACTCAATTTCGTATGTTTAAGTATTCCATGTAAATGAAACTTCGGAGCAAATGACGAAACGCGCCATGTTTTTAGAAAATTTAATATGCTTGAAGTCCTGAATTTGTCGACTAAATTGAACGCGCTTTCTCAAAGTACATGTTAACGTTTCTGTGAATTGTAGTGGTGTCAGGTTTGAAAAAACAAAACAAAAAAAAACTTGTTTTCAAATGTTGGAACTGCCAGTGTCTTTCTCCCTTGGCGACAATCGTCGCGGGATGAAAGCTGTTACGATGCCGCGCCTCCTGCCTTGACTCTGCGCAGTTTCTCCGCCCTCGCATCTTCCTCAAGGCACGTCTCATCTCTTCCATCCTCTCTTCATGAACCCTCGAGCGAAGGCTGCACCTTCAGTTTCTCCCTCTCTGTGCTGCACATTTCCGCTAATTGAGTCTCCCGGAGCTCTCTTGAAATAGTTGTTTACCGGGTACAATGGCCTCGAAGTTTCTACTGACACGTCGGACTGTAGTTAATCTTCAGCTGCTTTGTCTCGTGTGTTTGTACCTTCATCCAATAGTTTTAAATTTAAAAATATTCTAACATGGACGAGATAATGATTCATATTAGGTAAGCCTTGTTTTTTTATTGTATGGTATTTTGGCACGATATGGTGTTCTCCATAATCATCGTTATTATTATTATAATTATTATTTGCGTCGTAATTTGTATGAATAAACTTCTAGTGCAGAAATCTAATGAAGTATCGACGTACGACATACTTTCAGATCGAATGTGATTTATCTACAAATTATTTATTTTAATTCGTGCTCCAGGTGCAATGTGTAACTGTAGGGTAAATTTTTTTCTGAATATTCAGTCACTACCGAAGATTATGTCTAGGGTTTCTTTTAACGGACACTGAAAGTTAGGGTTGGTTTATAGCGTGCGTTTTATTTTGATACACTCGTGTATTTTGACATTCTGTGTGCAATTACGTTAATATGCTGTTATTCGCTAGATATTTCGTTCTTTAATTTGAACTGGAATGCTTGTGGTCAAATATTGATAAAGTATCTCTTACAAATAGATATAGATAGAATAGATCCCTAACAATTTATTTAAGATGCTCGAAACGTATTATCTTGCTGATGTGACGCTCTTAAAAATTACCCTACTCTTTGTTCGAATATAATTTTGAGGGTAACAGATGTGCTAACAGATTTTTTGTTTATATAACTGTTTTCAGTAACCTTCGTATCAGTCACAAATTTATAGAGGTCGCTGATCTATTTAATCGAGAGTAAATAAATAAATGAAAAATATTTTAAAATTCTCTTAAAGTAATTATTTGTATACAGTTTTGTGTTGAAGTGGAAGCTCACACTCTAACATTTAAAAACTTGAGTTGATATATAGCCTTACTATCTGAAGAAATTACTTGATAAAATACTAAATAATTCTAAATGTATGCAGACTGCTACACTGAAATGCATTTTTCATTCGATATGAATAATGTAATAAATAAAATAAATAAATAATAAATAAATAAATTTATTGTCAAAAACAGTACAAACTTCGTATGACCACGTGGAGGACAATAAACTAATTTACTCTCCGGAAGCAAGCAAGGGATCATCCCATCAATTCCGATCAAGGGCCCTAAGGCAGAGGCGGATTCAAAAAATTTTAGTCAGTACCTCACAAACTCCTGGATATATTACATATCCTACTTTTTGCACATTAAAATTGTAACTGATAGATAATGTTATTTCAGAGATTGAAAATATTTTTTTAAGAAAATTTAGAAAACGTTCTCCAAATACATTAGTTAAAGAAAAGATACTTGTTCTTGATCGAAACGTTTCCGTCCCCAACATTAGTGATGTAATAAATTTTTTTATGGGTTTTAGGGCTAGCCAACATCGTCATTAGAGCCCTTTGTAAAAAACTAAATATTCTGAAAGTGTCAAAGTGTTTAGTTTATTTGGAAAATTATTTTCAGTGACATCGACTCTTGACATTAGATTTACCTTATACGATCAGCTATATACGCTTAGTTGAATTTCTCCTCATCAACGTCAGTTTCTGGCGTCCTAGGTTTCTCTCGCATGTTCGCTTCTGCTGCTATAGGGACTTGGCATCGTCCGCGTCAATCTCCAATCGCTTCTTTCCGGAGGCTAGGAAAGGAGGCCTCATTGGTCTGACATCGTCCCTTTCACTGCGACGATGATGCTGTCGGGATTCTTTTTTTCTTTTCTTTATTTCAATTTCCCCCAAATTGGCGTATTCACTTCGCATGATTTGAGTTTTTGAAAGATGCGAAGCATTTAATCATTATTTTGAATTATGTAGGACAGCATTTTTCTTCAGTTTTTTGTTCGGATTCTTTGTCATCTGATGGATCATTGCGTGTTCCCGGGAAATAAACCAGGAAATCTCTTCATCTGACCACAGTCCTGACTGCTTTGAGGCAAGCTTTTTGTTAAACACCATTCAAATGAAGGTGATTGATATCAAACAATTGATAACAAACAAAAAAGAAAATAATGATGATAATAATAATAATAATACCGAACAAGACTAAAGACAAATGAGAAGAGTAACTTTTTAATTCCGATATTCTGAAACACATGTAGTTGTGGGTTGTAGTATATATTTAATTTTAGAAAGTATGTGGTAAAAGTTTACGAATAATCACTTGCATTAAGTCCGTCTATATCATAAAGGTACCNAATAATTATAATAATAATAATAATACCGAACAAGACTAAAGACAAATGAGTAGAGTAACTTTTTAATTCCGATATTCTGAAACACATGTAGTTGTGGGTTGAAGTATATATTTAATTTTAGAAAGTATGTGTTAAAATTTTACGAATAATCACTTGCATTAAGTCCGTCTATATCATAAAGGTACCTTACTATAAAAAAAACGAATATGCTAATATTCAGTTGACATCTCCTGAAAACAGGAATGGTATAGAAAAATACTTGGTTGTCGCCTACTTTTTTGTTACTAGTTACTTTTTGGCTTGGAGATTTGGTTTATATTATAAAAGGCCAGAGACAAGTCTGATAGACAATAAGGACAGTGGCATATTACGTAGCGCCTTGTAATGGTTTTGAGCGGAAGTCTTTGGGAGACTATAGTATTAATACAATAATTGCGTCATGTACAAATGCCACTAGCAATACCCGGTTCAGAGCTCTAATCCAAATGGTTCCATTGCGTGCTCTTTAACTGAAACAAATCAGTTTTTCAATTCTTCTAGAAGAGTTCTTGCTTTCAGTCGAGCTTCACTTCAATCGTACTTTCTCTAATTCGTTTTTGTAATCTTTTTCATGCTTTTGTCAGCGAAGCATTTGCACCGTGCCATATTCTAATTATTTCTGTTCTTTTCTTTTGCAGGTAAGTTTCCTGAGCAAACGCGAAAGAAAGAGAAAGGAGTCGTCAATCGGTGAGTGCGTTCCAGAATCGGAACGGATCCTTTCGCTGCGTTTTGGATCCCGGGGGGGAAAAGAACTTATATGGTGGTTCTTTTCCTTGTGAATGACAGGAGGACGTTTGGAGCCCAAATCAAAGCATCTAATTTACAAAAAAATTAATCTCTGATGCATTCCTTAGCGTAAATAAACGAGATTTTAACTTCGTATTTTTGATAATTTGGGTATAAGTGAATTACAGTACAAACCCAAAGGATATATAATTTTGGGATCTTCAGTAGCATGATAGAATGACCAAACAGGACGTCCGCACGAAGGACGTTTTTGCCGTGTAATAAAAATCTTCTAATTTCGTGTGACGTAGATATAAAACAAAATTAGTTTTTCAAAGTTTTCGCTATCAGAGTACGAATTACTATGACGAAATAGTTTATCGTTTAATAGTCAATGATATCATATGGAAATTTTTGGAGGAAATGGTCCTTCTAGTAATAACCTAAACATAGACTGCAGTGAGAAGTTTTAAACTGAACCAAATATCTGTATGGAAACTTTTCTGATACGCAACCATCTGATCCCTGGAAATTATTTTTTCTTTTGAAGTTTTATAAAACTTCATAAGACATAGAGACAAATAAAAGTACATTTATTATATATAGATATTCCTATATTAATTATGTATGGTCATAACCTAATGGGGAACATGGAATGGCAAGTTGGGCCAATTCATCTTCTTTCATTGTTTATCTGTGTTCGCAAATGATTATATGGTTAATACTGCGTCTTTGAATTGCAAATGACACAACAAAGAAAGGAGAAAGACAATACAGATTTCACTCCCAGCGACGGGGTTATAAATTCTTCAAAGGAATCTATTGTTTTTTGTTTTTTTTAATATTGATGGTTAACATATTAGAGACTTGTGTAAAAAAACATTTTTTTATTTATGATCAAAAGTTCTTAGCAAACAGCATAATTTCAAAAAAAAAACTCAAATTCAATGTGCCGAAGCCCCTTTGATTTGTGAAGCACGTAGAATGATTTTCATTATGACTTTTATTGTCCCTGTCAGAAGATGGTGGGCCATAAAAAATTCATCCCGCTTGTACACGGCCGTGAAAGAGAGTGCGAACAGAATGAAAACGACAGAATAAAGTGATTTGCTCCAGTTGTACTTTCTTCTGAGATTTCGGTTGTTTATCATCTTTCACTTTCATTACGTCACTACTTTTTACGAGCTTCTCCGACTGAATGACTGTCTACGCGACTCCGACAGATTTCGTGTTACAATCCATATAAGGTGGCACACGGTGACGTATAGGATAATGGCATGTAATGTGCGCGAAATTGATAGTTTGTAATTATCTGTTGATGGCTCTCAAAAATTTTGTCTCGTATCTCAAAAATTATTTATTATCTTTCTAGAACGTATCTTTTAGCTAATACTATATTTGGGAAGAATTGATTAGTATGGCATGGCCATCTCTGTATAACTATACTTATAAATATTGATTAAAACCTCGTAAAGGCTGGTTTACATGTGTCGATAAACAACGTTTTAAATGCAGCCCATCTGTTTGTTGTTTCAAAACATTTGGTCTAAATTTACCGACAGCGGTTGTCTAATGGTAGTCTTCGCTGAGCGGTAAAGCGCAGGTTCAAACCCTCCTCGGCCGAGCTAGGTGAGGTTTTCAGCTGGGGTTTCCCTCACCTACTCCAGACAAATGTCGGTTCGGTACCATAAGTTCCCCTGCAACCCAACATTTCTCCTTCCCAATTCTCTCTCCCAAGTCCAACGGTTAGGTGGAAGAGCATGCCTCATAGCCTGAACCTCGCTAAAAGACATAAAATAAATAAATAATTAAATAAGTTTAGATGAGACATGATTGTCGTAAAACTGACAATCGCATAATTCATAAAAATAAAGTGCGAGGGAAAATTTATTATCAAAAGTTCATCGGATAGAACAACACAGCAGGGATGATCGAATTCTCGTCTAGTAATAATTCAAAGGTATCCTCCTGAAGTGAGGATGGATTAGTTATCGAAAAGTGGTTGACTAATAAAATATATCTTTACCTTGAAGACAGCGTTATCGTTTGAGTGCAATGACTGAAGCGATCGTTCAGAATATGAAACAGATAAATGGCATTAGGCAAGATTTTGATCAAAAATTTTGAAAAAATCTCACTTTTCTTGGAATGTCTTTTGATATCTTAGAGTTAGAAGGATATTCATTTCAATAAAATTCGCAGAGAAGTTGGTCGGAATGAGAATCATTCGCCGCGTTCCGTTTTAGATCATAATTTGCCCTTTCGAAAAATGTTTACACTATAGTATTTACTAGTTCTGTTTTTACTAGTTAGTTCACTTACAGAAGAATCCTTAAATATAAGTGAACAGGGGACCTAATAAGAATTAAACACTAATCTGGGATGCAAACATGTGTAATTTTGTATAAAAATGATTTTTTATTAAACAAATATTGATGTAAATGAGAGGAAACGTGAGCCATTAGACGTAGTACTATGACAATGTTTAGCGTAATCGTGAGTGTTTGCATACATCGCAGCTATGCTCTTACTATCAGAACTATTGTAGAAACGAGACTTGCTGGATGTGTGTATGATTTAACGGCAAGTGTCAATATATCGGAATACACACGTTTTCCCCATATGTTTATATGTCAATGTTAAACAAAAATAATTAGTGAACGAGACTGCTACTTACAACGAATTATCTGAGAATTTATCTTGAGAATATAAGAGGAAGAATTCATTTTAGACACGCATTGTAGTTCGCAAAGTCATTCAATGGGTCTGTGACAAAATCCCGTTTTATGGAAACATAACTTTCTCTGTGAATGTTTTTATTGGTCATTTACCATTTTAACTCCCATTTTTTTATTTCGGAGTTGTGTCATTGCAGAATCTCCCAGGTTTTAGTGTCTGATTTTCTAAAATAGGGAAAACCATTTAAGCACAACTTCATCACTGTATAGTTGAGCGGAGTGGCGCTTCGCGAAAGTTGGATGTATCGTGTGGGAGCTATAAAATGTCTCATGAGAAAGCCTTTTTGTGTTTAATGAACCAAATTAACATTTACAATGGCTATATTCGCAGCATCCTTTAGCAGTCACGATTCACAGTCGCTGAAACGAATTTACATCTCAACTTCCAATTTTTGTTATTTGTGTTTACAGACAAATCTGTTTACAAGATAATCACACGTATAAATACGGATATACCCAGCCAGTGAGAATTTTTCAAAGAAAATAACTAGATTCAGTGAACTGCTGTTTCAAGAATATTCCTTTTTGTTAGGTATCACTGGGATTTCATTCTTTTGCGTGTACCATTCCTTTTAACTCATATTCACTTCTTACACCCGTGTAACCATATGATGACAGGGTGCATGGATGATACCCATTCCTAATTTTTGTAAATTTTCTGGCAGCAAAACAAAATTAAAGCGCATTTTATCTCTGTTCTTTAATATTCATATGGCTACAAAATATTATTATATACAGTAATAGCAGAACTGCACGACATTGCCCGAGATTTGAAAAGCAAATTAAAACAATTACTCGACATTCAAAATTTTAAAGCTATTTACAAACAAAACTACAAACGTACAAAAATTACATTAATATTCAAAGAAAAATACGGTACTGAGAATTGATATATTTTATCTTACAAGGATATTAAAATGTCTTTCAACAACAGGTCTGGACATTAATAAATAAATAAATAAATTTATTGTCAAAAAACAGTACAAACTGCGTATGACCACGTGGAGGACAATAAACTAATTTACTCTCCGGAAGCAAGCAAGGGACCATCCCATCAATTCCGATCAAGGGCCCTAAGGCAGAGGCGGATTCAAAAA
>NNCF01126740.1:317931-365759 GCA_002313205.1 Laupala kohalensis | reverse complement strand
CCCACTAAATTCACGATTTATTGTTACAATAAACACGCCCCTAGACAATGCCTAGAGAGCCTGTATAATAAATCCGCCTCTACCAGAAGGAAAATCGGAGAAAAACCCGGGCCAGAATGGGTTTTTCTCCGTTTGTAACTCATTTTGCCCGGTGTTGACCGGGATTCTTATATAATAATCTAAATTCATTTGTTAGCTTCCATATTTATCTACTTCTGTGTTATTAAATTAAATACCACGAAGTAATCCTACAAAAATACATACAGTTTTCAGTATTGTATTCTAATATGTACGAATTATTTTAAAATCCAGACAGAAGGAAAATACACTTTACATAGAATGCTTAATAAACAAAGCACATAGTTACAACCACTGAATTCTTGGTTTTCATTTCAGTAGTAGGTTATGTACTTGAAAACAATGTTTTTTACAGCCTTTATATAATTTTCATTCTACTATTAGGTCACGTAGATTATACGAGTGGATTGTCCGCCTCACGTAAAGCAATCTAACTCTCGTGGAAACATTAGTAAGCTTCATAGTGAAGTCATGCGAGCGAAGATTCACATCTACTGATTAGCAGTCAATTTTAATTGTTTTTCTGCTTTTGTAGTTCTTCAATATTAGCTATACGTCGCTTTTTATGTTGCAATAACCCTTAAGAAGACTCTTTGATATCTCAAATAATTTCATCGATTGTTTCTTTCCGATTTCCATGCAACATTCCAAATAATTCATTTTTATTAGTATTGATTTGTAGTAGTCTACGTAGTTAATGTATAAATGTACACACATCAGGGTTCCCCTTCATGACCCCTCATGTGCTTCCTAATGTTAATATTTTAAAAATCTTAATATAAAACGTAATTTCCCATGCACATAACATAAGTTAGTGAGCAACTTTATGTACATTGGTACTTTTCAATCTGGATGGAGAAGTTAATGAAGAGTAAAAATTGTAATCAGGCATGTGCATCGAGTAAATGTGAGGAAAAGTGATTGTGATGCAAATATTTGAAAATCTTTTTGAACCGTCGGTATCATTATTCCTCATTAATAATGCATTAATTAGGAAGGACGCGGACTTGGTATTGAGAAGTATTTCAAGAGACTGCGCAATCAGGAAAACATTTTTAAGGTGGATTATTGGTCACATTCTTTGAATTTGTTCAGGCATTTAACTAGGAGCAACGCGGAAACGAACGGAGAAATTCCAGAACTATATTTACTGTACTTTTCCAACTGCTTAAACGAAACAAACATGATGCATACCATCATGTTCCTTTGTGTGGCATAGACAACCTCTAACTTTTGTCTTGAATTGCTGGTCTGTAGCTTAAAGATTCTTTGACATTAGGTTACCTTAGGAATGACGCTAAACGTTATAAAAACGTGTATAGTTACAATTTTTATATTTTTGTGCCTTGAAATATAATGAATTTGTGACAGCTCTTTCGTAAATGCATAATTTAAAAAAAAATGCTTGCATTGTGATATATTCAAAAAATCCTTTAGACATTCATCAACATTTAAGACTACCTGAGGAATTTAGTTAATAGTATCCTAAGCAGTAGCGTACCTACATCTAATGAGGCCCATGGCGGAAGGAGGAGGCCTCTGTGTTCGAGTCACAAATACACATGTTTGCTTGGCAACAGGAAGTGCATATCGATTGCACCTGTGTGTTTTGAAAAAAAAATCAAGGGAAATGTGAGATTATTTTATAATAAACTCAACTAATCTTTAGTTTACTGTTACAAAAGTTTTAGAGTTTATGTTCAAATTTACGAGTTTATATGATTTTTGCTGACCCATTTGGAGACCCCTCAGAGATGGAAACCCGGGGTGGACCGTCCCCGCTAAGATACGCTACCGTGTCTAAGTTTTTCTATGACAAGTGTCGAATTTATGATATGAATTCATCTAGAAGCATAATATCAAATTCTCACGCATCAAAATTGTCCAGAGTTTTTTTTTGCATAGAAACTTAATTACTTTACCCTATTTTCAACTATTCTCATTAATCAACATGTAAAAAAAGTATCACAAAGCTAGGTAAGATATTTTTCTTGAAAAATTTCAATAATTGTGAAGTAAATTTATAAATAAATAAAAATAAATTTATTTTCGAAACAGAAGTTACTGACTGCGTATAGCTACCTTGAGGACAATAAACTAATTCACTTTCCAGAAGCAAACAAGGGATGACACTTCCTAGAAATGGAAATATTAGTACCTTCTTCGACGTTCATGCGACTATATGACAATCCTTTGATGAAGGGGTGCAAATGAACCATGAATTCGAATTCCTGTTACTTTTAACTTCTCACACAGATGGCACCTTCAAACAAAAATATTACGGTAGATAAACTTCATAGGTTGTGATTTTGTCATTGCTCAAAACATGGCCCTCAAATTTATAGGAAAGCAATGGAAATTTCTTAGGACTATTTTAACTATTAAGAGATTTGGAGGGATAAATATGAAAACTGAAATATATGCTTGAAAAGTAATTTTTCGACAAATAGTTGTAAGGTCAAGTTCTTCAGTATTAGAAGCCTTTTTTTATTCCAGAAATGAAACCTTTTGAGTTTAAGGTATAATTCAATTTCAAGTATCAGAGAAATATTTTGTTTTGGAGCAAAGTGGTTGTAAGATGTGTATATCTATCGATATCGGGCTTTATTATTGAGATCTAGGATTATCTTAAGTGAACAATTTCGTGAACCTTGGAGGCTTCGTAGCTTACGTAGTATTTATTTATTTGTACATTATATCCTCTGTCCCCAACAGTCATTCCAGGGATTTTTCACATTTCATTTTACCTCTTTTTAATCCTCTATTCTTCATAATTTTACCAGCTTTACCGAAGCTACTAACTATTATGATAACAAATCGATGTTCTCGTAGCTTCTTTTTAGTGTCCTATCTGAGTACAATATAAATCAAATATTTCAAATTTATCCTGTCTATCAGTGTACTCTTGTTTTTAATGGTGACCGTATCCAAAATCTTGAAATTTTAAAGAAATTCTTCTTTTATATCCAAAAAGATTTCATTCGCATAATAAACACTGTCGTTTTCTGTCCCTTTCTGCATCTACATAAGTCTGTTTTTTAACTGTCCTATTTTCTTTAAGTAATATTTATAATTCCATGTCCAGTCATCTAGATCTCAGTTGTTGTNATTTCATTCGCATAATAAACACTGTCGTTTTCTGTCCCTTTCTGCATCTACATAAGTCTGTTTTTTAACTGTCCTATTTTCTTTAAGTTATATTTATAATTCCATGTCCAGTCATCTAGATCTCAGTTGTTGTTTTTTTACTTAGCTGGAACCAATTCTTATTTTTTATTGCAAAATCCACTTGTAAAAAACTGTGTCGTCGTCTTAATTTATTCTCCCACCTTAACTACCAGCTGATTTGCAATTTGGACATAACTTTGTCTTTTATCTTCTTCCCCTCTTCCTCATCGATTTGCACCACTCCATCTTTTCTGGTAAGATTTAAGTGTTGAAAAAATGAAATTTCGATCTGAAGTGGCATTACCGATCTCAAGCGAGTGAAGTTTCGCTTCGCCGCCGAGGCTATCTCCCCGGAAACATTAGTATGTTTTTGGATCGAGGGGTGTGATCTCATCAACAATGCGTACGAGGAAATTTTTATTGTTTTCTTTCTCGGAGAAAATGTATTTAAAATTATGTTTTCTCACGTTTTGAAATTCTTTCGTTCACTTCACTATTTTAGGTACATGATTTTTTAAAGAAATAACGCCTAGAAGTGACTAGAAAAATTCTGATATGTCAACGCAATAATACAACATAAGGGATTATATGTATAGGAATTGCCTCTAAGGCGGCTGTTGGTGCAGTGGAGTAACACCCAGTCAACCCTACTACACATACGCTGAATACTTTCGAGTATTCTTCTGATGTACTCGGTGCCCTCATATCATAGTTTATTTAGTGATAACCGGGGGTGTATTGCTAAATTCGACTGTTTGTAGTGCCAGGGGAGTTAGTATAGTACAGCCACCCCTCCTAATTGTAACAGACGAGTTTTAAATGCAAAATGCTTTTAACTTTATATTTAATTTATGATGATTGGATCATTTGGATTAAAAATGTATTTACACGCAAGCAGTGCAGGACCGTCGCTCCCATGCGCCGTCCCCGCTTCACTACGTCTTGCTGGAAACAACTTAGTCCGTCGTGTACTGCAGCGTGTTTGATCTAGTTGGCGTTTTCGCCTGGTGTCACCCTCACCTATTTTATAATTAAAGCCTGTCAGGTTCCCTAAATATCCCAGAGATCCACCACATTTCCTTTCTAATTTCTTCAACCTCATAAAACATGTGATTATGTGATGGCAAGCGGGCCTCATTGTCTGAAACCTATCGAGTCAAAATTAGACAAAAACGAAAAACAATTTGTTATCAATTTATACTATTGCAGTATCCATTTGAGTTTAAAATCTTGTGTTACTTTCACGGGGTCTACTCAAGAGCCGATGTGCATCATCCTTAAACGTGGAGATGAGATATATACAATGAACGGAAGGATGTTCCCTTTCCTCGGTGTGCAGAGGTAGCTTTCTCCAGAACGGCTTCGATAGGGCTGCTTGGGTCTGTGAGGCAATCGTGAGATAAACGCAAGGTCGTTACAGGTTACTCCTTCCCAGTTCATCCGAAGGTAACAGTACTGCTAAAGATGGTGCATTCCACACAAGATTTTAGAAGAAGAAATCTATTATTAATATAAGTACACAACAAACGTCAAGAGCGTATTTTTTTTTAAATTATTGATATACCTATAATCATTCACAGAAATATTGAGTCGCTCTCAAAGTCACTGATTTTGATCTGTTAAATTATGAATAGAAATGAATTCAAGGAAGAACGAAACATGACGCAATTTCATCTGAACATTTATGAATGTGTAAGAAAAACGAAACAAAGTACTCAATTAATATGTAATAAATAAAATTGAATTTTTACCAAAGAAAGTACACAAATATTAGGCCACTTACTAATTTGACCTTCTTTTATGACAAAAAAGACCATAATACTGGGTTTGTTCACCCTTCTATTTAACGACTTCGCGTAAATTGTTTTCCATGTTTGCTGTAATTTTTTTAGTGTAGGTAGACTTCACTTCATTCCACTCTTCCTTCAGCTCTTCTTCAGAAATTGGCGTTTTCCTTATCTTCGAATCCAGTTCATTCCATAAATGTTCCATGGGATTGAGGTTCGGAGATAATCTTCAATCACTTTGTGGCAATTACAAAGCAGCCACAAGCACACTAAATCAACTTTGTGTTTGACGTCATTATCTTGATAAAATGTGAAGGACTGTCTAGTGCCCATCGTTTCATCACTTATAAAGTTACTCAGATAACTCTTTTGCCGTTGTGTCCTCTATAAACTGCAATTCCCCCACGCCAGCAGAAGATATACACCCCATACCACTCCCTCCTCCATATCCAGTGGTCCGCAAACTGTCCTTCCGAAGTTCCTCTTTTTCCTTGCACCATAAAAGTTCTCTGCCTCCTTATCGCTCCTTTCGTCTGCGAGAAAAACATTATTCCACCACTCTGGTGCTTTGGTGATGTGCGTTTTAGCGAAGTATAACATTTTCTTCCGATTTGTCTTGCTAATGCGTGCTACCCTGCAGTTGTACCCTTGGCTTTTCAGCACCCTACGGACGTTATAGAGATGTACATCCTTCCCACACTCCCGCCGCAATTCAGGCGCATACCTTAAGATTTTTCTACACGTTCCGGGCGACAAGACGTCTTTTGCGTTCGATCAGTTTCCGCGACCGATAGCTTTTGGGGCACGGATTTCATTCGGTCTTCGTCTTATATCTTTGCTCGCTATCACCAACCGTTCTCCGCGGTATCTGCTGGAAATTCGGCAATCTCCCTGTATGAGGAACTCTTTTCGTGATGGAAGATTACCAGTTAAGGGTGCTCAAACGTAGTTTTTCGTGCTCTTTGTGTTCCTCGTTCATGTATCATAAAAAGTTACAGCAAACATGCAAAACCGTGTACCTAAAGTCATTAAAAAGATAGGTGAACAAACCATTCGCGAATCAACACTTAAATAAAGGATTCTTCACTTGATAACGTTTAACATCGAGGACTTACAGGGATAGCAAAATTTCTAAGTAGCATTCTAGTGTATGAGTATTATTTATTTTCAAAAACTTTTGCACATACATAAGTAAATATACCCAAATTAATTGCGTATTTTGAAGATTTCTCTCGTAAAAAACATGTGTATACAATATATGTACCAACCTTATTATATAAAAGTATTACATACACATATGTGTGTGGGTGTTTATCAGTCGAATAAAAGCATTCATACAGACAGATCATATCATCGCGAAATTTCGAGAATATTCTTCCCGAACTCAGTTTCTGAAGATCTGGAGAGATCTCGGATTGCACTTTAAGCTACGCGCGCACTGGGACGTCAACGGACGGACGTTCCGAGATTTTGCAAGTGCGGAAGACTGCGCGCACTGGTTCGGGAACTCCGGAACCCTGTTGGGTGAAGGGACCGTTCATTCTCCAAGGTGTAGGGATTAGGATCCGCGTGTTACCTGCTCCCCTTTCTATTCTGATCACTGAACACAACACAACCGAAGTGGCGAATGTCTGGTCCTTGCGAGTGCCCGCAGTCATAAACTGTTAATGAGTCTCACAGAAAGTTTTGCAGCCCTCCCGACACTCCAAAAGATCTTCCTCGGGGGGGGGAGGCTTTTAGCAAATGGCGCCAAGCAATGGAAATAACTTTTGGGAAATCCCGGACGGCGGTGCCGACTGTCCCAGTGCGCGCGTAAATTTACATGTTACATGTACGGATCTCGGATAGCACGTTCCAATCTTCATGATTGTACGTTATATGTATATTACAGGGCGCGATAGTACGTTACATCGGAAAGCAGGAACAGTTATAAGTGGTTAAACTAATTCGTTATGAAGTTCACCACGGGATCACCTTAAATACTTAAAGATATTTACATAATAAGTGTAAGTATCCAACCGCACTCAATGCATACATCGTTGTCAAAATCAGAAAGAAAACTCAGTCGACCAAAGTTCTGCGTGATTATACTTAAAATCGTCGAATTGGTGGATAGCATCTCGAAGTCTGTAATAAGTAGGCGATAGTAAATTTTGTTGTAAAAATCAGTGGGAATAATATATAGCTTCCAGAATAATGCACTACAGAATCTTAAACTAACACAGATAGGCACCCCGGAAAGTGATATCTTTATGTTCGAGATGTGTATTAGATGATCGTGAATTAAATTGTAGAACATACAAACCTGTTCCTTTTCGCGGCAAGAGTTAGCGGCCATGAGTAGGCAAATAACATATTTTACGTATTTGTATACAATTTTCTTTGTGACTTGAAAGAAACGCGAAATAAGTAATTATTATTGAAGAGGAGAAGAAAACGCGTTGAAAACAGTTTCGCAACGAGACCCCGATTATGTGACCCTGAAAATGTTGGTTATTACACTCGAGAAGATCTGGGGCGCGCGGTCGCCTAGTCAAGCGGTAATGGCTTTGGTAATCACTCCTGTTCGTAATGTTACGGAAGAAATATAATTCATACTTGTATGCAAGTAGGACAAATGTAGGGTAAGCCGGGGTAAAGGTTTGCACGGGGAAAAGGTTTTTGAAGACAAAGGGTATTGAAGATTTTTTTTTCTGTTGTTGTATTTGTAAATGGGAAATGTAGCGTGCTATTGAATCTTATGAAGCGAAAGGAGTTAGGAGTCGGGTGGTAGGCCGACATTGTTAGTAGGTGGGCTGGTTAGCTGGGTTTACCAACAATGTGGCCCACGTGGAGGGGTTAGTAGAAGTGGTTAGTCATTGATACTAGGAGGAGCTGGATAGAGGAAGGAAGGTTGGCTTTTCAGTAGTCACAGCTATATGAACTGGGACATTAATGTGAAAAGCTACAAATTTTCTGGCCCCATCGGGAATCGAACCCGGGAAGCGACAACACTACCACCTTCGCCACCGGTTGGGCTTTATTGAAGTTTGAACAGGTGGGAGAAGATTTTCCGCATAAATCCGGTACGTAGCACATTCGTCTACCTCCCGTCAGTCGCCTTGTGGAACCCCGTCGATTCCGTATGCTGCACACTGAAGAAAATGAGGTGAAATCATATTTCTCATTTTCGACGTTATTTTTCCGCGACATTTACGTAAAATTAGGTACTCAACATAATTATCAAAGGTTTCAACCACTTTTTATCTGTTTAGTATGTATAATAAGCTTTGAAATGCCACCTACAGATTTCGAGTTTCCCAGTTCAACGAGGAAGAAGTTCCGTCCAAACAAATCTGTTCGGAAAGGGGCAAAAGTTTGCAGGTACCTATCCGCGAACCTTTGCCCCACACCTTTAAACCTTGTCCTCTTGACACTGTTTCAAAGTAAAAATTTTCTTCCTTTCTTTTTCTCTTTTGTGTAAAATTAATGGATTACAGATATGATAAAAGTATTGAGTATTCGGTAACTCAGGGAAGACTTCGATCAGTCTTCAATGAGGATCAAGAAAAGGAGTTGGTTCAACATTGTGTTGATTTAGACAAAGATTTTTCGGACTCAACCTAAAATCCTTGAGATTTCTACTTTACTTTTACGCAAATATAATAAGAAAAACAATATTAAATGCCCATTCTAAGTTTTCCTAAAAATGGAACAGATTATCACGAAGGATCCCACGAAAAACGAGTGTGGCTCGGACCATGGGATAACAGATTCCAACTCAACCAATACTTTGACAATTTGGAACAAGCACTCCTTAAATACCAGTTTCCACTACATAGAATATTTAACATGAACGAAACTGGGGTTCAAACGGTTCCCAATAAAATTCCCAAGCTCATTGCTCCAACTGGAAAAAATGAGGTTGGCAAGTCTGTGTCCGCAGAACATGGAAAACTGTTACTGTTGTCTGTGCTATGAGTGGCACTGAAAACTTTGNGAGAGAGAGAGAGAGAGAGAGTAGTTCGCAGTGTGAATTTTTTGCCCCGAACCGCGGGATCAAAGGTTTGCGAACACATTTTTTTGGAAAATCAAAAATTTGGAATCTCACTGTATTTATTAAAAATTTTCATTTTTACCTAAGTTAGTGGAGATATTGAGCTACAACACAAACCATTACTGGACGATGAAATGAACTCCAAACCTGTGAAAATTCAAAGTGTCAAAAATACAAACCTTTACCCCGGCTTATCCTATGTATAGTGTGAATTAATGGTTGTTATTCCTTATCGCATTTTTGTTCAAACGAAGGTTGGACGAAGGTTTTTCCAGAAGTGGAATGCGAGCTGAGCGAATATCGTGTGAATTCATTTATTATATGTATTAAGTTGAGTATTGTAATTTGTGAAGTATGTTATTATTATTTATTCCAATTACATTATTTGGGGTAAACTTTTCTGATAATTTAAGTCGACGACTTCCCGTGAGAAAATGTTTCACCATAAAAAGGAACAAAATATTTTGAAATTCGACCTCTGATCGAATCTGCCGAAAATTGAAAAATATAATAATAAATTGACTGCGAGCGTGTTGATTTGGGCTAAACCTGAAATAATTAGGTGTTCTAGGTAATATACTACTATCTCGTTTTTCGTCGATAATCTTGTAAATTATTGTAAGTCTGAAAATTCACTCCTGACGCACCCAACAACATGCCAAAAACGCTTTATATAATGAATAAATGTAGAGTCATTTATTGATATATACTAAGAGTCATGAGAAATTGATATAAAATTAAGAAAACTGATGAAAAATAACATAAACAACTACCCTTCGAGAAGACCGTAGGTTTCAAGGCACTATCTGGTATATCTTCCCTTCTTGATATTTTGGCACTGAGACCTGTTTCCGAGTAAGTGTATCCACGTCTCAGAATAAAACTGTTCCAGAGGTTTGTTTCTGCCATATCTTTGTCTAGTGTGGAACAAGGTCACGGAAGCGTGATTCGACAATAACAGAAGTCCACAATAATCGAAGTACCACTGTCCTTTATCAACAGAGATAAACCTTCATTTTTTTGTTACTCAGATAAATTTCGAAGTGATGAAAGGAAGCTTAAGAATATACCAAAACACGTGACTAGCTTTAAGAAAATACGATTCTTTAGGGATTTGATGATGTGTTTGTGTTGTAGCATTAATATCCATAAAAAAACTTTAATCCAGTTGACATTTCTGTATATCAATCTCCAACTTCAACAGATTATCATGAATTCAGGTACATTTAATAGAAGCGATTGAAGTGAATTAAACTACTAGGCGAAACTTTCTCTTCCGTTTTACGTCTTCTAAAGTGACGCGAGCGTCTAGTAGACCTAGTATCTTCCAATGAAATGACTCTTCGAGTGGTTAGTCCCGCTCGGTCGGTTCGCGCGCTGTTGAATGTTCGGCCTAACCTCCATCCTTTGTACCGTTGCTCCGCGCGTATACATAAATTTTGCGAAGACGTGCGTCATACGACGTCCAACGAATAAATCGACTGATGGCGTATTAGGTGATCAGCACTTTCATGTTGAGCAGAGGCTGATTTATTTCAGAATGGTGTAAAGCCTTGGAAAAGGGGAGGGTTTGATTATATTCTCGTTTCAATCCTACGTACATGAAGTTGATAACATTTCGTAAACACTTAAAGATGTGACAGTTTTGGGAATTAAATATTTAATTTTGTATGAAAAGAGACAACAAAAACGTGTGAAAAGTTAACATTGAGTAGAAAAACAAGCGACATCTCTTGCGGTATTTGGCAAGTGCTAACTAAATAAACAACTAAAATTGTTTAATTGTTAGTTTGGCTATTAATTAATAAATTGTTGTTTTTTTTTCGTACAGTTTTGAAGTAATTTAATTTTACGTAATGTGTGTACTATAATGTTTGGTAACGGGTATCTATACTGCTTTTATGTCTGTTTTCCCTAAATTCAGACAAAATAATGATGTTCCCTTTACTAAGAAATCGTGGATTAACAAACTTTTGTTTAAAATAATTCTCTGATTAGTATTTTAAACAAACTATTTTGGAAGTTGATCTACACTAAAATAATTAGACAATAATTTCCTGAAAATGTTTCTTTTCCTTCAATAAACACAAAAATTTCACTACCTAGTACTTCGATAAATTAAGCCTAGTGACTCCCATTGAGTTTGAGTTGACTTGTATCTATCTGACCATGTCCAATCATCACAATCATGCAATCAAGGCCATGCCCAAACGGAAAATTTGTCTCGTCTCGGACGAGACTTGGTATAGGTTCTCCATTGGTTTACTCTTACCGATGAAATACGTAGTGAAGAGTACAAAGTTTAGTGTCTAGAGATCGTGCCGTATTAACGTTAAGGTACACGTTAAGAGGTCATGTGATTCTTGAAATGAAAAAATAGGGCTCTTCATTATATCGATTTCGCTATGATTGTTGATGTGTCGAATAATGCCGAGAGCTTCTTGCCCATATGATCGCAGGTGGCCATGACCTCGGTCGGGTGCGCCTAACTGTTCGGTGCGACCACGCCCTCGGGGCGTCGCGCGGGTAGGTGAACGTTCGGTCGTGGCCTTGCGAGGGCACGCTGTCTCCGCCTCCACTGCCACTCAAGTAACTGCTGTGGTCGTCAGAAAGTTTTCCGAGACGAATCTTAGTAATAACACTGACGTAAAGGGTGAAAAAGTAACTTAGCGGGAAATGAAGTAGGGGACATTCCAGCATCTCGACGAAATCCCCAAGAAATGTGACGGAATAACAGTGTGCGATACTTGACCTCCAGCTAAGGTGGAAAATGTTGTTATGGATTCGAAACAAACAGTATAATATATTGCAACTCTATACGTTGCATTTATTTGTTTTCTATGAAAATGCGACGTGAAACTCTGCCTCTTTATCTTTGCTCACGCCTGAATTCCACTTATGGTATTATTTCTTCTTTGATAACAACGCGAAACGCAGATTGCTTTTCAGGTCACGTTTCAGATAAGCGACTACACACTTAAATTTTCAAAGAATGAGTCATTTCCATGTTCTCCATTAGATCAAACTTGTGTCTGTCTTGAATGACAGCAAAAAGTTAGAAATTCTATTTAGTTCATGAAATCTTTAGGTATTGGTTCAGAAATATTGCACCCATGAGAGGCCATACTTTCAGGAAAGAGAGAGGGATCTGGAATATCTCACGGTCAGTTTTTCCATATTTTTTCGGGGACCGCTAGTCATCGCTCTCTGCATGCCTTGTTGCCTGCTACTACAAGTAAGAGGTTTGTGGAGAAGTTGAACAAATCTTGATGGCCACTTAGATCATTTCTTTGCAGTTGTCTTTCCTGTGATGCGTAGAAAAGTGTATTTTGTCGATTGGATCCTGGCACATGTATAATTTTCGTGTTTATTGAAGGAAAGGGAAACATTTTCTGGAAATTGTTTTTAATTGTAGATCAACTTCCAGGATAGTTTGTGTAAAATACTAACCAAATAATTATATAAAACAAAAATGTTAAACCACGATTTCTTATTTAAGAGAACCTCGTTATTTTGTCTGAATTTAGGACAAACAGACGTAATAGCAATGTAGATCCCCATTACCAAACGTTATTGTACATGCATTACGTGAAATTAAATTACTTCAAAAATCTACGAAGAAACAATTTATTAATTAATATTGAAACGCAATTAATAGGAACTTGGGATTGCAATTTTGGAAATGGCATTTTACTGTTAAATTTCTTATACCCAGTGACCGGGTCCCAGTCCATGAAAGTCGTCAATCGGAAATACAGCAAAACTGATTTTCCTCACTGATAGACCACTAACAAATTGTCATATTAACAAAAGTCCCCTAAAATCTCCCTGGAACGCTTCCATTCAAATGTTCCAAGTAACATTTACAGAACACTTGTTATTTGTTTGTTTGTTTAAAACTGATAATTTTCTTGACATTTTTAAAAGTATGTGGAAATTGAATGGACGTGGGTTAGGTTTTCCGTGAGGGCAACGTGTGTTTGTATCGCATATTTACACAGCGTATGACATGCACTCTTATCTTTTATTTTAATGTCACATGTAGCAAAGAATAGTTCTCTCGTACGAGTGAATTCTCCGAAAATTGAGATACTGGTTAGATTTCTACCTACCCTATCGTGGACTTCTGAGGGGGCTAACGCTTTACAGTTTGTTAAAAATACTGTAAGAAGGCTTTGAATTCAAACACTTTTCAGTTTGTAAATCACTATCTATTGCGAAAAACGGCGAATCTGATGTTGTTTGTAAAATAGTATCCTACTGTTCTTCAGAGAAAGGATGACGCATGTAAAAGGTATCCTTAGATATATTTCTCAAGTTGACGCAAGGTTGCTGAGAAATCAAAGAATAACATTCTAACAAAAGAAAATTACTGTACGCTTGTACCGAAGCAACTTCATTTACAAAGAAAAATCCGAAATTCCGTACAACACGTTCAAGCAGTTGTAAATTTCATGCCTTATAGAATTGTCACAAGTCGTTAGGTTAAGAAACGTTTCCGCTGATGAACTGAACACAATTTTTCCTCAAAAAAACTGTTTTATATATCTCAAAAGAAAAAAATCTAGAAGTGTAGTATTTAGATTTCGGGAGTCCAACGAAAAGGGCATCCCTGCCTATACATGTTATTTACTGAAGTCGTGTGCCAAATTAACTTCCTTGCATTACGACTTATAACTACAAAATTCCGCAGCAACTGCTAGCAATATTCTCAGTGCAAACGTTTTGTCATTTATTGCATCTGAGGCAATTGAACATAACTCTACATTACTTTATATATGATGAAAAAAAGTTATTTTTAATTTTTCTCATATCTTTATCTGCCACTTGCATATCGTGAAAATAGTTTTTCATTTAATTTATGCTATTGTGTGTGCCTATATATTATACATGTAAATATGTGTGTAAGCAATGTATGAATATGTTGTACGTACAAATATTAGGAGAAATATAAAAACGACAAATTTCTTTTAATTTTTGTCGGGATTTAATCCCCCATATCCGCCCTCTACCTACACTCGTGAGAAAAGAGACATTACTGTTGTACTTTTAAAGTAATCTTTTGATGTCTCGTTGCAGGTCCAGTCGGCGAGCAATGGCGCCAGCACCGCCGTTGCCCGTGACGGAGGACACTCCCCCTGATATGCTAGCGGGTTCCATGGACCTGCGAGTCGTTCTTCCTGGCGGCCGGGTCGTCAAGATGAGTGCCGAGCGGTGGTGAGTGGAACTAGATTCTCATTATTTCCAGACGTTCTACACGATTTGCGAAACAATTTTTGTTAGAGATTTGATCCGACTCACGAGGCTGTATGTACCCTAGGGCGCTAGTTTTTACAGGGCGCAACAGATTATTTTTTCAGGATTTTAATGTCAAAGGGAATTAATGAAAGTACTGAAAATGTAAGCAAATTTTCCATCTCCAATGATAATACTAATAATAATAAATGAACGGTATTTTTAAAATAAATAAATGAATAATTTAAGACTTACAATCTTATTGTTGATGAATAAAATTTATTTTATTTTGTGCTTTGAATGGTATTTTATTGGAAGCCGAGCAGGGCATGTCACTTGTAGGAAGGTGTGAGCTGGGGCACTATTGGCAAAGGGTTCAGCATTGTCTTTTAATACTGCCATAATATTAGAATATTAGTACCTTTACTATTTCCCTTTTGATACACTGTAAAAATATAAGTGATATATTTAGACTCCTAATGTTCATAGTTTTAAGGGGAGATACTTGATATTTTGACAATTATAATAAAAAGACAATAGAACTATGACAATGGAAAAACGTTTATTTCACAGTACGCCTATGATGGATCTGTTAGTGCAAGTGACAACTGCCAATAAAATGGCTCCAGGCGGCTTCGTTCTTCAGCCAGTTGGTGAACGCGGAGTTCTTCCATACAAACCCAGCACACCAATCGGTGCTCTGGATACTTGGACCATTCAAATTGTGCCCAAAGCACGAACTATTAGTACTAACAGCCTGAAGAAAGCACCATTGAAGCCCAACAATCAGCAGCCTTTTGAGCAGACCTTTAGGTTGCAGGTGAGGATTCAGAATTTGAGTGAAGCATTCAAAATGAATTATTTCATCACATGTCCTTTGATATGTGAAATTACAACTCTTTCTTGACACTGAAGACAATGTTAAAAATTAGACATAAAATCTTGATCTAAGCTTGATCTAAGATCTTAAAACTTGTTTATTAATATTATTACCTGTTAATTGGGGAATGCTTTGAACACAATTGTAGTTTTTAAAAAATTCAGAATTTTCATTTACTTTCTTTTTTAGGTACATCTCCCGAGGAACCAACTATTTGTCACTCGAGTGAGCCCAAAAAGTTTGTTATCTGACATTCTTACTCTTGCTTGTACAGAGAAGAACCTGGATCCAAATAAATATGAACTTCGGCATCCAGGTAGGCTTATTGATTCAAGTAGATAACTACCAAACTTGGAATTCTATAGTTATCAAGGTATCTTAATCATTGAAAGCATTTGATAACAATCAGTAATTAATCATATAATAGAAGATATCATATCTGTTTTAAGACTCACATTCATTTGAGTTCCATCTGCTTTAGTTAATCAGTGGAAGAGTGGAATAGTTGTGATAATTTACATCTTTCTGAATGGAATTTTCGGGTGGCAAGTATATTTAAAAGAAAACATTTTCAGCTAACTTAGGAGAGCGCCTCAAACCAGAGTGGACACTAGCAGATTACAAACTTCAAGAAGTGACACTGGTAGCGAAAGGAAACAGACCTCTTGGATCTGGTCTATCATCCTCTGATATTATGGCACTTCAGAAAGAGGAAGAGAAACGTCGGCAACATGCCAGGGCTAATGGTGGAACTGCTTCAGTGGTTCTGGGACTCATGTTAGGGAAGAATAGCCAATCGGTAAGAGAAAACAATATTTTTATCTTAAAACTGTGGAGGAGAGTGGGGAATTAAAAACTTAAGTAAAACTTGGAGAAATAATTCAATGGATGTTTTGTGAGGAACACCATTGTGCATCTGAATATTATTTCTTATTGGAATATTATTTCTTATCATTTTTAAAACAGTGTTGAATTTTAATTGAATATATCAGGGTACCTAATCATTTTAAGTACATGTTCTCTGAAAGGCTGTTTTCATAGAGAAGATTTAATATCACGATAAATATATTAAATTGGTTTGTTGTATTTTAAATGTTGAATTGATATTTCAATAATTAATATTTAAGAATATATATTTTCTATTCTTTGTTTTCTGCCTTTATATTCTTTTATGAGATAACTTCCTTTTTTTAATAGAGTGGATGTGAGGGAAGCATCAGCAGCGATAGTTTAGGAGGTCGTAGTATCTCACCCGCTCGATCAGACGAGACACCTTCTCCTCCTGGTTCAAGTCTCCCTCCTCCACGCCCAACTCGTAAGAGGAGACCTGCTCCTAAACCACCTTCACAAGTTGCTCAACCTCCTCAACCGCAAGCTGCAGTTATCTCTCATTCTCGGAACAGTTCAGACAGCAGCGGATATCATGAGGCATCCATTCTCAGTGAAAGCCCTGAAAGTAATGGATTAAGGTAAGTATCCAATAAGTATGTGTACAAAGAAAGATGATGCATTGTATCTGCATGAATATTTAATAAAATTAAATTGACCACATTAAGCAGACAATTTTCTGCCAAAAATGTCAATTTAATGAACTAATTTCACTCAATGTTTTGACACAGTTCAGTATCCTATCAGTTGTATACTTACAAAAACAATACAAAATGGGTGAGCGCTGCTCACATCATATATATAACTGCATAGGGCAGGGCATTAGACATTAATTTGGTGAATTTAATTTTAATATTTTGATTGACCTTTGAATTGGTAGTTTTGGTAAATGGTTGTATCATTTCTTGATTGAATTTAAAATAAAGAAAATGTTTTATCAAACTAGTCAACTGGAATAGTAAATTTGTCAGTGTTAAGACTTTCATAAAACATGATCACTGCAGTACTTATTATTTCATGTAGAATATATATTGATTATTTCATTACAGTAGTCCATCGGGCACCCTTCCAAGGCGAAGTAAGCTACCCACCAGCACAGCTCAACCAAGCAGTCTTTCAACTACTCACAATTTATCTCGATCTTTGTCTAATTTGGCTCATATGAATAATGGAGATACTAAGAGTGGTCCAATTAGTTCTAATATGAAAAAGAATGGACACAGCATATCTACTACATCCCTAGCATCAACAGGTATTTATGAAATAGCAATACAATGTACTAAATAATCAAAACTTTGCTCATTTTGATCAGTACTCCACAATAAAAAGAAACACACGGTCTAAATAATGTAGTAGTACCTCTTGAACTCTCATCAGGCTGGCATTTGCAAAAATATTTCTGTAGACTCCTTATAAACTTCTAGACAAATGACAGAAAAGTACTCCCATTAAAGACCATGAACATAATACTTCTTCCCTTTCTTCTTTAACAATAAATTATGATTGATAAACTTGGGACACTAGTGGTATAATTACTGGCAACCATCTACCAGCCCATCCAGAAGAATGCTGTTGCTTTCAGTTTACACTAACTTAAAAAATATTTTTGTCCATTAATTTCACACATTATGAACTGTTAATTATTTTTTCTCAGGGCATGGCAAGAAAAAGAAAGCTCCACCTCCACCACCTGCAAGAATGAATGGAACTGGACAACTTATAGCAGAGAAGCGAACCGCATCGCTATCAACTCTGTCATCCCAGAGTAGCGGTGACAGTTTTGACAGAAAACTGTACTCTAGGAGTGCAACCTTGGAGAGACCTTCCTCTTCTCAATCTTCTAACACCTCAAATGCCATGAGGCATGACATTCTACCTGAAGAAAGTGCTTGTGATGAAATTGATTCCATTTCCAGTTCCCAAGATGAAAATTCTCAAAAATCTGTGGATGATTTGGAGGAAAGTTCAAGAACATCTGATATATCTGAGAGGGAATATAATCCAAAGGAGTTGGCAGCGTATGGACACAAAAGTAAAGTGGTCAATCGAAACCTTGCACCAATAGAAGAAACAAACTCGCATCCTGACAAAATTATTTCTTATCCTGAAAATGAAAAGCAAATACAAAGAAAACCACAGATAGAAGCAAATAAATCTATGGAATTAGAAAAAGAGGCACCAATACCTACATTGAGAAAGGTGCCCCCAGTTCCTCTCAACAAGCAGCCTAATGACCTGACTGCTACCCATCCAAGTAATGTTGCTTCTCCCAGAGCTTCATTACCTGATGTAGTCTCAGGTAAGCTAGATTCAGAGACGTCAGAAATGCCTTGCGAGGATCCATTAGTGTTATACTGTAAAAATTCATCTCCTATTCCTAAGTATAGTTTGTTCGAGCCTCCTCCACCCAACTTAAAGATAAACAGAAGTGAGTCTTCAGAGTCTTGGAACAACTTTTTAAAACGGCTAGAGAAAGTTTTAGAGAGTAGAGCTGAGTTTGTTTAAAGTATTATCGGGCTTCTAATAAAACTTTGTCTAAATGTGTGTAGAGTAAACTGTAGTTTAACCTTTGGGGAGCCTTTGTAGCCATTCAATTATGGAAAGGAATCGTAGAAAATAAAAAATGTATCTTTAGCAATTTTCCTATGGTTTATCGTGAAACATGTTGAAATTTCATACTATTTCATGTATTCAGAAAGTTGCTGAAAGATTACTTTTAGTATGTGTAACTACAGTAGTGTATTTAATTCTTGTCTAATCGAGAAATATTTTAGTTATTCTTTTTTTGGCAAAATGTCATTTCACTTCCTAGTTACTAATCTTATCTAGATCAATGTATAAATGCATGATGTAAAAACCTAAATGTTTGATTATAAGTTTGTGTTTGATGTTTCTTCATGCTGTACCATAATTGCTAATACCTTAACTCTGGTCTTGAATTGGTGGCTTATACTTAATTCTCGTGCATCCTTTGCTTCCTTTCCATGTACTAACACCATTAACTACAGCCAATGAGGCACTTCCGACTCCACAACCTCGTGTGTTACCCAAGTCAAGATTGGAAAAAGAGCCTCCCACACCGAGCCCACGATTACCAATAACTCGAAACAAGAATGCTGAAATACCTGCTAACACTATATCTTCTTTGGTTTCAAACACTGAATTAATGAATGAATCCGACGGATCTAGAAGAAATTCAAGAAGTTCCAGAAATTCTATTAGCAGTAATGATCGTGGTTCAGTGGCTGGAATGTTTGGTGTAGGAAAAACCATGGTTATGCTAGCTGCTACAGACTCAAGTAATGGCTCTTTGAGAGAATCTAAATCTTCAATTTTCTTGGATAGTGATCAAGAAATGACCACAAGATTTGGCACCGACAATGATGAAGAATATGATGATGGGTTGAATATAAATGAAAATGATTTAGAAATGTTTGAAGTGCAAAGTAGTAAATCTGATTCCTTACCTCGTGTCACAACAGTAAATGACAATTTAAGTTTGCTTGACAGTATATCTGTTGCAAGTTCAGTGTTCGATTCTGAGCACGAAACTTCTGATGGTACTTGGGATAAAAGTTCAGTTGGTTCAAGAGACTTTATGAAACAGCATCTTGCAGTTCGATCTAGCATACAGCATTTTCCACCAAGGGAAACCAAGAAATTAAGAACATTAAGCTCCTTGGAGGATATGCCTCCATTTTTGGAAAAGGGTCAAAATCTTGGACGTTGGCCTCGTACAGAAGATCTGCATGCTGATATTGGGAAATATCCGGAGACAGGTGCATGCATTATTTTAGCTTCTGGGAAATACTTTCATCAGAAACTGACCTTGATTATTCTAGACAAAATAATGATTCTTCTGTAATGTGATTGTATCTTCAGATTTTGTTTTTGACTGAAAGTTTTTAACTCTGTATAGATGTTGATTGGGGTTTTGTATAACTGTGTGGTAAATAATAAGTTGGCACTGTGAGTAAATATCTAAGTAATGTTGATTGGGGTAGTCAAGTATTACTTCTAAAATCTATACCATGCTATAATTCAAATCATTTTAAAATAATTTTCTTCTCTTTCTGTCAGTATTCCTCTGTATTATTTATATGTACAAAATTAGATAAGCTATTACACTGCTCTGTTATCAGACTTGCTACTTCTGAAATTTCTCATTTAATCTTTTAAATAACTGAATCTTATGATTAAAGATCTATTTAAATTAACAGAATTACTAGGATTAAACTGATCCATAACTATTAACAATTAAATCTATTATATTTGCTCATTATTTTATTTAAAAATAATATTTTTAAGATGTTAAATATTCATTTTAAATATATTTTATGAACCTTAGGATTGCAGAAAGAGTCTGATGAAATTGATAAGGAGTTTGAGAGTGTAACCAATGAGTTACAAAAAGTCATTCTAGCTGAAGAAGCAAAGCAGGTAAATACATTTTTATGACTATGTGTAACTACAGTAACTATAAGTAGATTTCATTGCTTCTTGGTCCTTCCATTTATATATAATTGTTCACATCTACTAACCTCATTCATTTTCCCATCATGTATCTCAATCATGATTTAGCTAAAATAAGTATTTTTGAAGAAAGTGTGGGTGTCATGCACGTTATAGTATAAATATTGATCCAAATTTCTTTTAAACCAGGATCAATTCTAGGTATGATACTTGCACAATTTATTGAAAATGTTCCTGACAAGTAGCTTTTCCAGGCTCTTGTTTATGAAACGGTCATGTTTGTTAAGACCGAATTACTGAAGTGACACCCTTTCTCTATACGAAACAGTCTCGTTCATGAACACAATACTCGCAATAGTAGTAATATTCATCGCCCCAGAGTGTCAACCACTCTTTGCCAAAAAGGACCTTATCATTCGGGAATCGTTCTATATAATTCCCTGCCCAAGAATATAAAAGACATTATGAAATTGAATATCTTCAAATCCGCGGTTAAAAACTACCTCCTGCACCAGTGCTTCTACACTGTAAAAGAATTTATTGATTTTAATAAAAGTTAAATCCGTCTTGTACTTTATCACGCCATTGCTGTAGCACTTTTTAAATAACTTATAACAATTTCAAAAACTATTTTCTTGCATGATTGTGTTGTCTTATGGCTCATATTAATTTAGTTTTATGTGTACTCAACTTTGGCACGGTTGTGTACATAAATTCTGTAGCCCCATCCTGGCCCGGGTTTTTCTCCGTTTTTCCTTCGGGTAGAGGGGCGGATTTATTATACAGGTTCTCTAGGCTTTGTCTAGGGGTGTGTTTATTGTAACAATAAATCGTGAATTTAGTGGGGTTTTTTTCTTTTCAACTCTTATGATTTTTCAACACTATACTCAGAATAATCTATAGTTCAATAATAACTTGTACATGTAATTTTTTGTGTAAAATTACAAACATATTGACATTCTATTAGTATTATAACTTGCAGCTAACTTTTTGTCTTATCTAGGAACTTTTGCTGACATTTTTGAATCCGCCTCTGCCTTAGGGCCCTTGATCGGAATTGATGGGATGGTCCCTTGTTTGCTTCCAGAGAGTAAATTAGTTTGTTGTCCTCCACGTGGTCATATGCAGTTTGTACTGTTTTTTGACAATAAATTTATTATTATTATTGTTCCAGAAGCTCCCTAGATTTCCTTAAGAAGTATATACAATCATCTTATTACATAAAGATAGACTCAACCCTTGCTAATTTTTATTGCATATTTAAACTATTTACTAATCATCACTTTCAATTTCAATTATATTCATAGTATTTATCTCGAAAGTTATGCTCAGTTTGTCCGTTATCTGGAGTGAGTTGTGAATGAAGCTCCTTTGTTCTTTTTTAGGAATCCTCCAAGGGAAGTCTACGTAGTCCTAAAACAGTGTCTCCAAGTCCAAGTGTTGCTGATTGGGAGTACCACCTTCCTGCTCCTCCTTCAGCTTTTCGTGATGCTCAATCCCCTATTTCAACAGTTCAAGAGATAGAAAACTCATCAGAAATTCCCGTGAGTGAAGAATTGTCTCCTGAAGTTCTACCTCCAGCAGCATTCACAGATGTTGATAACTTAGTTATTGGCAACAAATCTAACATAGCTGATTTGATAATGGAAAAAGAATGCCCATTAATTCAAAATTTAGTTAAAGGTGTAACAAAGGTCAATCCCTTATTTAACAATATGAAGTATGATGCTAAAATATATGAAGATTCACATGACGCTGTGAAAGAAAATGCACCAGATTCGGAAAGTGGCAGTTCATCGGACGACTGGAATCCACAAGAAATTGGTGATGACCAGAAACTCACTTCAGAATCTCATGAGAAAACCAGTTCTCTGTATTCCTCAGTTCAAGAGAATAACAAAGTGAATCGGTTAAGAAATTTTACTATATCAGCATACCAAAGGTCTAGTGACATGGATGTAATTTTCAATGGTGAGAGAGAAGAGAAAAGCCCAGAATTTGATTTCAAGAAACCCTTAGAAGCCAATACTTATAAACAAAATGAGTCAAACATCGCAAAAACTTCTAAATTGCCTAGAAATAATTCATTCAGTGTTAAAAACAATCTTTTGGATCGTAGTCCTGTAAAGAGATCAACATCACATATATCTTTAGTTGCGAATTCTGGTCGCACTCTGCGTGCAAAGTCAATTGGTAACCTTGCCTCTGAAATCTCCAGGGAAGAATATGGATTACATATTGCTGAAACTGGAAATCCAGAAAGGCGTGAGAGTCTTCGTAAAACAACAAGTGAAGCAAACATAAACCAAGGTATATTTACTTCTTTCTTTTGCTTTTAAAATAGTATTAGTGAGGAGCTTTAATACTGTTACTCTTTAACACTGTAAATTTGGTGTTTGTATTTTTATTTTTTTTATAGAGAAAAATTTTGAATTAAATGTTCTAGACCTATAATTATGAAGTATTAAGTATTTTGGAAGACCTTTTGGAAATTTCTTGTTGATTATATTGAGAAAATAACTTTCAATCACATCAATTAATTTTTAGCCATCTAATGCCTATGTTATTTTTTATAATTCTATTAGATAGTTTAATCTCTTTTAATGTGAAATTGCTTGGTCTTCTCCTCTGCTTTGACTTCTTTTTGTCAGCTTAAGTGCTGGCACTATTTAAAGTGAGAATTTTGTGATTTTTAAAGTCATGAGTAAAATTGCCCTCAATTCATTTTCAATATATATTCATTTTGAGATACTTTTTAAAAAAATTCATATTTCTTAGTTTTATTTTTGTATGTTTTATTTTAGACTATGGACGAAGTAGCCGTTTAGCAGAATTACAAGATCAGTTTCTTCAATGGCAAGAACAATTGCTCCTTCAGACTCAACCGGATATTCCTCTACAGTCATTGCAAGTAAGTACTCATTGAAAAGTTGGGGAAACCAAGGAGGAAGTTATGGGTAACATGTACAACAAATATGTCGATGGATATCAGACCGAACTAAGGTGAATATTTTATTTCCAGGTTCTAAGAAGTATACTCAGTCCCAGTCAGGAAGGAATCAGAGATAAAACTAAAGAGAATAAATCATCAGAATGTTCAAGTCCAGTGAGGTACGAGTTCTGGTGGTTGTTTTTTTTTTCTTTTTTTCTTTCTGTTATTAAACCACAGCAAATCCTTTTTTTTTTTTAACATGTAATAAGTATATGGTCATTAATTGAAGTATGTACTGCTTTTCAGTGTTCATTCATCTGAATCCAGAAATGAAGGTGGTTCGGAAAGTTCTGTGAATGAAAATGAGGTACAACTAAGAAGAAGATCCAATAACTCTTTGAATGATATGACTAAAAGGTATTCATATCAAGGTCCTCCTGCTGTTAACTTTTCTACATGGAGCGAAAGACCTAGAAGTCAAGTCAGCATTAAAGTTGACAATGACTATAGGATTGGAAAAGGTCAGAATCCAATAGGATCTTCAGCCATATCTAAAGGACAACTGCCAACAGCAGCAGGAGGAAAGGAAATGAAAGACAAAAAAGAAATTGATGAAGTGGATTGTAAAGTAAACTCTGTTGCACTTACTAGATCAGAAAGTTTGTCGCAAGTGAATGGACCAGTAAAAGTAGAGCCAACAGCTCTGACAATGAGGATAATATCTCATACTACACCATCTGGTTTCAAGAAAGCATCTGTTAATTCAAATTTCACAAAATCACAAGATTTTATTCAAGCAAAAGAGAAGGAACAGGCATCTTCAAATCATCATACTCTTAGTAGAGTTCATAGCTATAGCTCTGCTCAGATAGCTGACCCATCAAGAGTTCCAATTGTGCGAGCAGTAGAGCTGAAAAAGTCATTTCTTCAAGGGCAGCAATTAGATGGATCATCTGAAGTAAATGCAAATTCTTCCAAAGTTAAATTGAGTTGGAATGAAATGAGTAAAAGTAATGTGAGGAATGATTTTGTGAATGGAAACAATGATGATGAAAATGAAAGGGAGGAAAGATTTCAAGGAGTTAATAATCTTGCCAAAAGATTTTCTATGGCTGCATCAAGTTCAGAAAATATTAAACCTAACCACAGACCTTCATCTACTCATGTATACAGTGAATCAAAAGTAAAGGTTTGTTCAGAACCGAAAGGAAATCCTGCAGGAACAAACAGCTTCAAAGATATGAACAATTCAAATGTTTCAAGTGGACCTACTACTAACATCAAAAAATATACATCAGTAGTGGGTTTAAATGGAATACAATCCACAGGAACTTTCAAAGAACCACAAATTGATACAAATAAATCTGCTCCAAAAGTCACCATTACTGCTGCTGCTCAAAAACCTGTAATAAATCCCATTGCTAGGTCTAATGTTGTAATGAATAACTCGAGACATCCAATGCCTGTTGTTAAAGGATTCCGTTTTGCAACTCACGACTACTCTGATTCATCTTTGGTTGCAGCAGATTCCTATAAAGTGGCATCAAATGCACAACCTCCTGTGACCATTAAGGTTCAACACAGTAATTCTTTTGTGCATTCAAACCAAAGAAATTCCGTGGAGCCTGCTCCAAGTGTCAGTGTTCGAATACAGCCAGTGAAAGCTCCCAGACCCACTCCGGTGCCATCAAATGTTTCTCAGAAACAGACTGTTCCCCCTTGTGCACCACCTCTGCCAAAGAAAACACTATCGAGGCCAAAATCATTTCCAGCTCCAGAAGTTAACGTTAGAGACCAATTAATGGATGCTATCCGCTCGTTTGGCGGTCAAGGTAACCTTAGGCAGGTGCGTACTCCTCCTCATCAAAATGTATTATTAATTATGTAAAGACGCCAGTATAAATACTTGCATACCTGGCACTATGTATCGGTTATTTTATTTTAACACTGCATTAAAATTAAACAACCTTACTTTCATGGTTGAGAGTACTCTTGTAGGGATAGGTAAGAAGGGTAATTACAAAATATATACACACCTGTGAGAATGATAAATATTTACAGTGCGTAATATTTTATTCAAATATGTATTGTATATCTATTCTAAAGTGGGAAAGTCTCATTCACAGCAAATTCGGTGTGGCAATAATTAATCAATTTCAGGGGAAAGTCTTTGGGGAATTGCGCTTTGTAAATATAATCACAATGCAATTCCTCGCTAGAAATCTACTGACGTACGGTTTCCATGCATCTTTGCTGGTAGTAACAATCCTCTTGGATTGTTGGTCAGTAGAATTTCTCTTAAGAGCACTTGTCTGGGCACTTAGATCTTTGAAATTCGCAAAGAACTCTGTGTCCTCTAAGTCTTCAATATCATTCGTTCGACACGTTTTGTTTAAGACTGTACTGAACAGGTTCTAATTTATTTCTTTTTTTGAATGCTTGTTGTGGATTCATTTCACATTACTTTTACTAAGAATTGTTCCTTTCTAATTGTTTATTAACTAATCTTCTCTGTACTATCTTTCCAGACTAATGCAATTTAGGAGAGTGAAAATGGTGATTATGATACAGCTAAAATAATTTCCAAGAATATACTGGACTTGTCAACTGTCTTCTCTTCCTCCAAATATTGAGATATCTTATTCTTCTGATGTAATGTTTTATTTTGAAAACTAATGTGGAGGTTAGGCTTTTCTGTCTGTTTTCTCTGATCTGCCTCTAAGGACCAATCCTTTAATCTTGATTAGTACCGTTACCTGATACAGCTCCCTTACCTATTCTAATTGAGATTAACTATTTAATGAAGTTAATGTTATTAAATATCTCAGGCTCAATTTGTTTTTTATTTTATTCTCATACAACGATACTTTCTTTAGGATTTTTATTAAATTGATTCCAGCATTCTTACATTTTTAAACCTGATGAAAGAGAGGAATGAAAGTTTTGTATGAAAGATTATTTGTTTGCCATTTAGTTAATGAGAATAGTGGTATAAATTGTTTTGTTATTGTATGAATATCACACATGTAGTGTGAAGATCAGTCTAATCATTTATGTTATATCTGTAGTCTTATTGGCCTAAAGTCATATAATATTTAATTTGGCCCTGATATGTTAACTTTATTTCTTTGTTTTTTCACTAGTACATGGTAACATGACAACTTTATTTTATGGGTCTATTGAAATAGTGCTGTTATCTGAAGGTAAGAGAAAAGAAAAATTGATATATTTATTTTCAGATGATAAAGCAAGTAAGAAATGGAACTAGGACTCATGTTACTATATTAAACTATTGAATGGTCATGTATGTCATTGTATTATATACTAATGTAAAAATGTTTGAGCTTTAGAATATTGTATATACATAGTATTAAGAAGGCTCACAATTGTAATAAAGGGATAAATTATGTGTGTCTTCAAAAGTGTCTGTATCAAATTGTTTATATACAATTCAACACATTGATAAAATATATGAATGTGTTATTAATGTTGTTTTCTTCACTCTCAAACTCTCTCTCTCCAAAAACTTCATTGTCATTTAATCAGCCAGTTTAGAAACAAGAATATTTTCTTAACTGACAAACACATAACTGCCTTAACATTTCACAGAAAATTCTCCAAATAAAACCAGGTTCTATGACAAACCTTATGTGCTTCTACTAATAGATAGACCCCATTTTATTATTAAATTAAATTGTCTACTTTCGTCATAATGTGATTAAAAAATTTTTGTGCAATTCGCGGCTGTGAAATTATGGTGTCTCTACTATTAAACAAGAATTTTGATGTGCCTTCATTCACATTAAGGGCTCTAATGACCTTGATGTTGGCGAGTCCAAAAGCCCCAATTCCCTAAAACCCTAAAACCCATTCACATTTCCTAAAACTGAAATTTCTTGGATAGATTAAATTATTTAAAGGTGAAATTTACCATTTCTATAATTTAAGTGAAGCAAATTAAAGGAACATACCTAGATGAATCGCAAGATAAACCTTTTTCTTTTATGGACCTGAGAAAGAAAACTGCAATAGTTAGTCCCTAATGAATCAAGGAGTAGGAGATGCTGTTGCAGACTTGCCATCTTGATATCTTTATTTTTCTGGTATTTTGTTTTGCAGAGTAATTAANAAAACTGCAATAGTTAGTCCCTAATGAATCAAGGAGTAGGAGATGCTGTTGCAGACTTGCCATCTTGATATCTTTATTTTTCTGGTATATCGTTTTGCAGAGTAATTAATCACTTGTTGGAAAAATTCCAAAACAGTTGATACCCAAATATTTCAAACTTCATACTGAACACTCACAAGTGAGCAACAAATTCTTCAGGAACATAGAAACTAGGGGCAGAAACGTTGATTTATGTCAATGATATTGAGAAGGATTTGAAGCAAATGTTCAATGCTGTCTAAAAGAATGCTTGGCAACAAAAACAGTAGCTGCATTTAACTCTCCTCAGTTTGTTAAATCATATACGAGATGTGTAAAAACAGAATATTGAAATGCACGAGAACAGACTGGCATTGGGTCCCAAAAACAAAATTTTGTTACCATTCAAATTTTAGCGAGACGTGAAATAATTTTTTGATTTTTTTATAATGAAAGGGAGAGCTGCTTGAATAATAGCACATAGTATTTTAAGGATTGAAAATATGACTCGACTAAAATGTTCCAAGTTTTTCAGACCGTGGCAGGTTCAAATCACAATATTTCGAGTGAATCGAAATATTGATTCTATAATCTAAATATTTATTTCACACCTCGCTAAAATCTGAATTTTCCTTTAAGCAATTTATCAAGTACAAGATCACATAAAAATTTCCGATGAATCCAAACATTTATATTTACAATGGACAATTAAATCAATACAAGATGAAAAGCAAAACTAGTTTCGGTGCACCAAATCACAGACTCACCAGAGTGTCATAAATGAAATATAAATAAAATACAGTAAAAAACGTTGGTCATATGAAATTTAAATCTTAGGGGATATCCCATTGTTGTAAAATTGTCAGAATGTCCTGCAATCTAGTGGATTTCGAGTAAAGCACAGGGTTTAAGCTGTTTTCTTCTACTGCGCCATGTTTATAGTCTGTGGTCTGTGCCCATGTGTTAGTTCGCAGAGTGAGTCCCGTGAAGTACTGACGGAAGCGTCCGTTTTGGGGACGTGGGTGGAGGCAACGTAGGCGACTAATTTCAAAAAGCATCTCACGTCTGTTAAAGAAGCGAATTTTATGTCATAATATTTTAATAGTGAGAAAGCTAAAGCATTTTAAGTAGTCCTCAACAATCTGCAAGCAGTTCTTTATCAGTTAATTATAGAATGTAATGGCCATTTGAACTGGCTTAAATAAGTGTCAAAGAAACCACCGTTCGCGTGGTCGGCAAGGGGAATAACATTTTAATATATGAAGTTTCCGTCCCCTTCGCTGGCCGCGGTGTCCTGGACACAGTGCGCGCGGAAAAACAAGAGAAATATGACATACTCCGCGCGCACTTCCTAGGTCTGGGATACCTCCAGGCCGAAGTGGTTCCCGTCATCATCGGCTCGCTGGGCGAGTGGACTCCGGAGAATGACGCCGCGCTGAAGATTTGCAACAACAAGCGGCGTCGCAAGGCCCTGTCGGAGAAGATTGTCCTCAATGTGCTAAACGCATCAAGATCCATTTTCAACAAGCACATCGGGGACCTGGGCCTTGCAGATCCGGAGTTCCTCCGGCGTGGGCGAGGAGCTGCCGTGCTTCAGGGCTGCCAACCATCTCAGAAGAAGCCCTGGGGCACGAAGAAAATGAGGATGCAGGAGCGGAAGAGGAGGACACCCTAGAAGAAACAACCATTGAAGCGCCCTCCTGTCCCTCTCCTGTATCCCCATTACCAAATAATTAAACTTAATTAATTAATTTTTTTTAAAAAGAGATCATACTTTTGTAAAATTATGTAAAAGGATCAAAAGGGAACTATCTCAGGAACACGAAATGCCCTTACCCTGACGCGCGGCACTTTCGCGTGCCACGGGGGGTTCGGGGGAGAAGTGGGTGAGCGGAATGTAACAACAGTTACATGGAGGAAGACACTATTTCACGGCATGATGTGGAGGAGAGAGAAGGAATATGACGAGCTGGGCCAAGTGCTGCGCCATTTCGCCTCGCAGCGAGTACCCACGGCCAGACATGCTGTGACGTCATCGGCCGTACAGCAAGCGCTCCCCTCCACGGAGTTACGGTTTTTATATTCATTCTCGCAACGCTGCTTACACTTGAGGTTGTTATATTAACCCCCCACATACCTTTACCTGTTAACATTCTTTTGAATATTTATTTTCTAATACTTATTTTCTTCCTAAATTTCCAATTTTACAACTTCTGATGCTCCTGAAACTACGAAAAGCGCGAGATTAACGAAAAGCAGAATAGGGGAAAACACGTTGAGTAAAGGAAGAAACTTAAGTTTTCCTGTTATGAAAATAAATGTAATAGGGGAAGGCTGAGAAGCATAAGTTTGAACATTGATGTGGAAATGTCAGGTCTTGGTAATTTTCTGCTATTTGGCTCTAATGGAATTTCTGAATATAATTCTTACCACCAGTTTCACAAATTCATCTATTACTGCTACCACTATAATCTACATAACTGCGAGTAAATTAAAACACGATCATATGTCCCATGGGAATCGATTTGCTAATATAAATTGTATACGTAATGAAGAAAACAGTAATTTCACACGTATTATACTTCACGGTTCTGGTATTAATAGAATAATTTTCAAATGAAAAAATATTATAATTAACCATTGTTTTAACTGATTAAATTAATTAAGGTATGCAAGTACTGATGATAAAAATAAACATTAGTTATTGGTAGTAATAAAACTCTTAATGTTCATTAAACTAATTGACTCCAACCAATTATTTTCTTTCTCCATTGCACATCGTCTTGATTTCAAATGTCTGTTGAGATGACTCAGGCGGATGAAAGTTCTCACCGTCGCATACACATGTATCTCTTCAACCCTTGAAGGACAAAACGACTGTATAGTCCGGCGCTTCTTGGAAGCAGTATTTAACCTGCTGTGCGATTTCAATGGCTCAATAAGGGGTAGTCATAGACGATGGCATTTTAGGCGCGAAGGGTTCAATTAACATGTTTAAACGAATAGCTTCCGGTGGACGAGGTTGCACATGTGTAAAAATAGAAACAGAGTGAACAGATTCTGTACGAATTATTCTAGACTCGAGAAAGGATCCTTGTTAGTGATGGTGTGGGTCAGTGTCAGTACCAGAACTTACCCTGATTAGTAACTTATCTTATAAAGTTGGACTCTAATATACCATGTCACAATATTCTCTATATTACTTACGCAGAGAAAAAAACTCTGCCTGTATCAAGTCCAGGAAACGACAGAAAATGTTAAAATGCCCCATACATGTATTCATAGAAAAAAATAACTAGTGATAATCGTATTTCTTTTTAATTTTGAACTCGCTTCTTTAGTTTTTGGAAACCAACTGATATCTGCGTTTCCATAAAGTTTCCATATCAAGACTGGTGTTTTGCTCTTTAAACGTATGTGAATGTTTTTCTCAAGTATGTCTCTTTAAGTCATATTAATAATCTTATCTTATTTTCTTATTTTGTAGTTTTCCTCTTAATATGTATACGAAAAAGAGACATGGTTATCCGGTTATCATATTACAGGAATATTTAATATAATTTTAGTTTGGTAGAAATTGTTAGCAAAAATGTAATGCTAATGGTGCGCGCCTGTGTTACTTGGCATGCTGTCAGCTGAAGTTGCACGTCCAACTACGTCACTGGACCTTCACCCCCTTCTCGTTTCTTGCTCGGCGGCACAGTGCTGAGATCAAAGAAGTGGCGCAGCCCTTACTACTAGGCCCTGTGTGACGAGCGAAACTACGCGACGTCCACAGGAACATCGTCTCTGGTTGCACAAAATCGGAACAAGAAATCCTATCCTGTGGGACATCTATGAATATACAAATTCAATGGTTATATGTAATGTTAGTAAGTCTAATTGAATTTCAGAAATATTATTTTTCTTTCGGCATCTTAAGGATTCTTTCTTCACTTCCTGTAGCGATTAGAAGTCTAATATTTCTTCCTTGAGGTTGGGTAGGGAGCGTGAAGGAAGAAGAGGCGGAAGACCCATCTCGGCTGTGATTATTTTGACATTGTTCCTCTGACGACCAACAGATGGCATGTGACTAGAGGTCCTCGATTGGTCACTTGACTGGTGACTTGAGAATATTATTTTCAATTAAATTATTTCAAAATATTCTGTAATTGTAAAACTAGTGCCTCTCAGATGTTTCTAATTGTCCATGATACCAATTATTTTATATGTACTCAACGGTACGGTTTATGTAATCCACATCTAACAGTTCTCGTTCTTCTACTCATACGACATCAGGAAAATCTCATACGGCAGTTCCTGGTACTACGCCAGCATACTCACTCAGCGAAGCCGAGGATAAAGGGGGCGTTCATCCCACTTCTCAATCTTACAATCGTTCCACTTGTTAGACTGTGATAGGGAGTTTCAAAATCCGGCAAGATTGACAAATACCAATTCTTTTAAATATTAATCCTTTTTGGATTCGATGTCCATGTCGATATTTTAGAGTTGATACCTGTTGGGTGCCGAGTACTGCGCCCCCACTCGGAATAAAAGGGAAAATTATTGGAACGTTATTTCTGCTCTATTTGAATTCTTTATGCTCTGTCAAATTGAAATATTTCTTGCATAGTAATAAGATTGGTCCAAAGTATCGAGTGTCGAAGGAGAAATCTGAGGATCGAAACCTTACTCTGTATCATTAAAATTTGCGACCGGGCTTATACAGATTGCAAGCATAGACTTATGTACATAGACCCAACAGTCTTTCGAACCGATTGTCCGAAGGGGAAAACGTTATAAGGTATCTGTCTTTCTAGCACATCGGCTTAGTTGGGAGAACTCGATTCCCGTCACTGACTGCTGACTGCTGCGCACAAGTCGTTGCTCAGTGTAACATCACACCACAAGCTCTTATGCGATGTTAGTATTTTTGGTAGAAGCGGGATCCACATAAATACCACAATTCCTATGGTAGTTTTCGTCGCTGCCACAAGCCCAGTTTCCCAGGCAATCAAACACAGATGTAATAACAATAAATAAAGATTTAATACAAATTAAATAGAAAACTGAGTATTTACAGATGTCGACCAATTCTCAAAATCATTAATACATATATAAATCTGTTATTACACAAGTAATGCTATCAGAAAGCATTAATTACACGCAGATAACTGTAGTTGAAGACAACTAGAAATCTGGTATTTTAAAAAGGGAGACAAACTCCAAAAATCATTAATAATAATACATTAACAATAAACTAATTTACTCTCCGGAAGCAAGCAAGGGACCATCCCATCAAATCCGATCAAGGGCCCTAAGGCAGAGGCGGATTCAAAAATTTCAGCAAAAGTTCCTAGATAAGATAAAAAGTTAGCTGCGAGTTATAATACATATATAATGTCAATATGTTTGTAATTTAACGCAAATATGTTTGTAAATTTACATGTACAAGTTATTATCGAACTATAGATTATTCTGAGTATAGTGTTTAAAAATCATAAGAGTTGAAAAAACACTAAATTCACGATTTATTGTTACAATAAACACGCCCCTAGACAAAGCCTAGAGAACCTGTATAAGAAATCCGCCTCTACCAGAAGAAAAAACGGAGAAAAACCCGGGCCAGGTTGGGGCTACAGAATTTATGTACACAACCGTGCCAAAGTTGAGTACACATAAAACTAAATTAATATGAGCCATACGGCAACACAATCATGCAAGAAAATAGTTTTTGAAATTGTTATAAGTTATTTAAAAAGTGCTACAGCAATGGCGTGATAAAGTACAAGACGAATTTAACTTTTATTAAAATCAATAAATTCTTTTACAGTGTAGAAGCACTGGTGCAGGAGGTAGTTTTTAACCGCGGATTTGAAGATATTCAATTTCATAATGTCTTTTATATTCTTGGGCAGGGAATTATATAGAACGATTCCCGAATGATAAAGGCAAAGAGTGGTTGACGCTCTAAGGCGATGAATATTACTACTATTGCGAGTATTGTGTTCGTGAACGAGACTGTTTCGTATAGAGAAAGGGTGGCACTTCAGTAATTCGGTCTTAACAAGCACGACCGTTTCATAAATATTAATGCAGGGAAGTGTTAAGATATTTAATTCCTTGAATAAAGGTTTACAAGAGTTTCGGGGGCGAGATTTACAAATTATCCGAACTATCCTTTTCTGAATACATTTAATAATCTGTTATTACACAAGTAATGCTATCGGAAAGCATTAATTATACTTGGATCAATTTAGTTGAAGACAACTAAATAGTAAAAACGCTCAGGTTATATGAACCTTCAAAATTATACGTTGTTTTCCCCAACAACTGACTGATACAAGTTACGACACTCGCAACTAGTAATGACTTCATTAAGACTCTACCGCAGCAGCCTAACGAACATCTGGTCTCCGTGACCTATTTTAGCCCGGACACTTCTCCCGTGCCGGCGGACTTCTACTTCCCCGTAAAAAGTCTCTGAGGATCTTCACTCCTCCCAATATATACAGTAGGAGAAGTCACGTGATCAGCAAATAACCACGCTTTCGCCACAACCGTGCAAGTACTCTTTTTGGTTCACCCCTTCGTCTTCTAGGAACGCAGAGACTGCGCCGTGAAGACGAACCGCCGTGGGCGTCACCTAGGCGCTCGCAAGCACCTTTTTCAGAGTATCTCATTGTTCTACATCCGGCGACGTACTTCACTTACATCCGTCTTAAAATTCTGCTTTTCTGAGGTACACCGAAATTCCAGTGGATATCGCATGGGTCAACGTCGCAGACCGCATTCTCCGAAAACAATTGTGCCTTCCTTAGAAGTGAAAGGTATATGTTCAAACAATACCTCAATAACTGAAGAGGCTTAGGGTGGGTCCGAAGTACGTCGCACTTCCGTCTTAGCGCCGTCCGGCCACTTTCTGTAATCTTCTTAACAGCATCCGGCTTGTGAAATGCAAAGAAATATTAATATTTCACAAATTGATAGAATATCTTGGCGCCGACGTTACACTCAGTAATACCTTACTCCCTCGAAGCGGGTGTGCGAGCGAGAGCGCGACATCTCTCAGTACCTTCTGTTTCATGTTATCATGGACAACCTACAGCAGAGACGGTTGAGTCTATTTATATCAATGGCTATGTTTGCAAGTTGGTTGCAGCGGTGATGCCACCTTTAGTGCGTTAGTACTAAATTTAGTACTTCAGAACTTTTTATGTTAGTACTTCAGTACATTATATGGAAATCTAGTACGTTTTCCAGGTGTATACTATTCATCAAAATATAACATTTATTTACCAGACCTAAATTTAATTATTGAAGGAAATATTTAAAGCGAGATTGGCAAGTCTACAGATTAATGAAATTAATCAGTGTATCAAATTTTGGTAATGTTCTTGAAATGATAATCCCTATAAGTTAAATCTTTCAATATTTTTGTTCCTGGTATCAAAAACTCCCAGAATTATTCACATTACATAATTGCGTAAAACACTCCAATTCTCTTCATTGAACCAGAATCCCTCTAGAGTCTAGAGGGAAACTAAAACATTCCTAAAATTTCCACTTTATTATCGAAGCAATTCGAACAAGTAAGAGGTCAACATGTCAGTAAATATTGAATTAAAATGCATGTGACAGTAGCCCTTCGAGACACATAACTTCCGAATCGTATCTGGGAAAGAGGTATGCGTGAATTTCAAAATAAAATATATGAGAACAATCGGAGTATGCACGTTCTTAATACCACAACGTTCTTTCCGATTGTAATACATAAATACTTGAGAGTATACATAAATATTTTTAAACATAAATATAAGTAAGCATACTTTTTATAAATATTTGTATTCTCTTTATTATTAATACTTGATTTGAAATATTTTACTTGGCGTTGGCGTGTGGATTTGACTCTTATATTTTAAAAAGGGAGAACTAGTACCTTTTTTCATAATCTAGTAGAATTGTCGCAAACTGAGTTAGTGGAGAAATCTACCATTCATTTCGAGCTCTTATTGCGTACATAAGATTATTCANTGAACAAGCACTTTTTCCAGTCTTGGAAGCACTTCTCGAACTTCCTTCTTGTTATCGCCTTCAGCTCCTTGAGGGATTCTATTTTTATCTCATCAATGGTGGCAAAACGTTGTCCTTTGATGGTTCTCTTAATTTTTGCGCATAGAAAACACTCGGAGCCACGTCTGGCGCATATGGAGGCTGGGACATGGTAACAGTGTTGTTTTTGGCCCAGAATTCACGAACAAGCAATGAATTTTGTGCATGTGCATTATAGTGGTGGAAAAGCCATGAATTGTTTCGCCACAAATCCGGGCGGTTCATTTTTTTTTCGGATTGCTTCACGCAAACGGCGTTTAACATGGAGGTAGTACTCCTTATTGATCGTTTGACCTTGTGGCAATAACTCATGATAGACTATGCTGTTAAAATCGGACAGTGAGCACAACCTTCACATTCGTCCGCACTTGTCGAGCTTTTTTCTGTCTTGGGGATCCAGAATTCCTCCACTGGATCGTTTGAGCTTTAGTTTCGACGTCATATCCGCAAATCCATGTTTCATCACCTGTTATGACACGTTTCAGCAGTTCTGTATCGTTTTTGACTTTATTTAGTGACTCCCACGCAACTTCCATTCGACGCTGTTTTTGTTCAAAATTCAAAGTTTGGAATAAATTTTGCTCCCACACGCTTTATACCCAAAACATCCGAAAAAATTTCGTAACATGAGCCAATTGAAATGTCAACATCATCAGCGACTTCTCTGTGTATGATTTGTCGTTCGTTCATAATCATTTCTTTTACTTGCTTCACGTTTTCATCGGTTGTTGGAGTGCTGGGGCGTGGCTTCCTACAATTACCAGGCTGGAACATGCATTATGTGGCAATGGTGTACCGTTGGTCGGTTTGGTTAAATGCGTTAACTTTATTTCAGCGAATAGATTGCTTACGCATCCAGATTCTTCGTGTAAAAAGAATCTGAACTTAAAGTAATTATTTATTTGTTGTGGTCACGCTATATTTTTAAATCTTCTATGATATTGAGGACTAAATACGATACGTGGGTAGGCTGAAAAGTAATGCACATATGCTTGTAGAGAACAAAAACAGATAGCAAGATGGGGTAAAACGTACATTAAAGTACAATTCTTAAGTTTCAAAATCAAATATTTATTTTTCAACAAAGTCACCGTTAAGGCTAACACATTTCTCCCAACGTGTAACAAGTCTTTTTTCATTCCGTCACTGAAAAATTCTTCCGACTTTTCTCGAATCCAGGGCTTGACAGCACGCTTCACCTTATCGTCCGAGGTGCAATGATTACCCTTGAGATCTCTCTTGAGTAGAGGGAAAAATAAAAATCGCAAGGCGCAAGATCGGAGGAATAAGGAGGGTAAGGAATCGGTTCAAACTTCAGGTTTCGCAGAGTCTCTCCAGTTGCGCGCGAGGTGTGTGGACGAGTGTTGTCATGATGCAAGATTATTGGCGCCAGGCTGCCCCTAACACGACAAACTCGACTCGACTCTGTATGTACTGAGAAGAATTTACCGTTGCTCCTCGTTCCAGAAAATCGGTCACAAACTCAATGAGCATCCCAAAACCCAGCCAAAAGAAATTTTTTTGCGGATGGTTGTGTTTTGAACTTTTTCGCCTGAGGAGAAGACGGATGTCGATATTCAGCGATCCACCTTTTCTCTTCTGGGTCTTAATGATGGACCCATGACTCGTCCCCCGTCACAATATTCAAAAGAAAGTCGTCTCCTTCGTCACGGTAGCGCTGCAAAAGTTGCTCGCAGCATTCCAATCGACGCTGTTTGTTCTCGCCTGTGAGACGGCGTGGGACCCATCGTACTCAGATTTTACGGTATATGAAATAACGAAATAAAACGGTCGGTTAAATAATGAAACCGACACGTTCCTGGGATATTCCAATACGTTATTGAGTGATTCGCCGGTGATTTTGAACCACATCGTCGACGTGTTTGCGATGTTTATCGCCTAAGGCATTGGTCACACGTCCGCTGCGTGTTTCATCAACAATTATGGGTTTTTCCAGGCTCGCAACCACGAAATTTTATTACCCATCGATTTACAGTAGACCTGTTAACAATATCGTCACCATAAACAGCCTTTAAACGACGATGAATCTCAGTGGGAGTCACTTTTTCAGTAGTTAACAATTCGATAAAAGCACGCTGTTAAACTCGCGTTGACATTGCTCTAGAACACGCCTCCGTACTTCCGATTCTCGAAATTCACTGGATGTACGCAACGACTTCAAACCTGCGTATGCATATTGAGGGGGAATGTTACTTCCACATGCCACCTGGCGTGCTTTTCAAGGTCATTTCGTTCGCGCTCTGCAAGCATGTGTACATTAGTTTTCAGCCTACCCTCGTATATGAACATGTTAGCTCTTTGAACTTCTCTTTGGCCGACCTAAGAGACCGGTGTTGTCAAGCGTTAGACTCCAGCCTGGTAATTGTAGGAAGCCATGGCTGGGGCGTCCAGACAGCTCGTCGTCTTCAACGTCTTCACGGTCTTCTTGGAAACACTTATACCACTCGTAAACACTTGTTTTACTCATAGCAGATTACCAAAAACAATATTTAACATTTCTAAACCATTGCTACACTTTATTCCATTATTTTATCAAAATTTAATGCAAATTCTCTGATCCATTTTTTAAACAGATGAAAAATCGCCGATTGTGCTAAAACACGTGTAACCTTTTTGACAGATGAAAATAGACTAAACATTCAATATCGCTAACCAATGTATAAATGGTTTTCAGAGATGTTTACGAACACAACAACGAAAAAAGCGCGCGACCTTGGACCAATACAACCCACGAAATTGCAAGATTCCCGTTACCTTTTGAACACACCTCGTATGTGGTATACAGACAGTATTATAATGGAGAAAAAATCACGAGATATTAAAGGATATATGTGTTCCTGATAACGAAAGATTTTTAAAAATCAGTCTCTCTGTCCATCTATGCGCATCGATTCAGGCTAAACGGATGAGTCAATTTCATCCGTATTTCGTATTTAGCATATCGTTTGTTGTTGATGCACATGCTCTGAAATGTTATATTCATATGCAGTACACTTTGTATTAAAGTAAAACTTGAATATTTTTATAAAAAATGACAGTGTTTTTTTAAAGTTGGCATAGAAATAGGTAAATTATATTGATCGGAATTGATGGGATGGTCCCGTGCTTGTTACCGGAGAGTAACTTAGTTTATTGCCCCCATCACGTGGTCATATGCACTTTGCAACTGCTTTTTTGACAATAAAATTTACTTTATATCTGTCAACCGAATCATTACATTGATTTTTCGAACGGATCTCTTTTATTCACTTTGGTTGGGGGGGGGCTGCGTTATAGGTTTTGGGGGGAGTGGGCATACCTTCATGAAAGAAATTTTTTTAAACATATGAAATAGGGCAAAAATGTCCAATAATTTAAGGTGGTTAAATTACATATGAAAGCGAAGAGGACGTAGCAATCTGTGCTGTGAGCGTTATATAGGTTATGCTGAGTGCTCAGGTTATCAGAAGTATCAGTCAAATAATTTACACGACGTTCTTATGTTTCGTTTTTCATTTTCTCCTCACGAGATGGCACTACTGTTTTTCAAAGTTCCTGTAACATCTAACCATAGACGTAAATATAAATAGACTCCAGTGGGGTTAAGGGGGCTATCGCCTTCCCTATTGGACCTGAACTCTCAACAGATAAAAGAATATTTTGTAAATGTGGTACCAGATATTTCGCACACTAAATTTGCATGTTATAGGTAAATTACAAGAGAGATGTAATACAAATTTCTGCGTATTATATGCACTAGTTGACAGTGGCGGCGATTAGACGGTGCGTAGGGGGGGAGCTAGCCTCCCTCATGTTTTGAAGCAAAGATAAAATTTTCATTTTAACCGTCTAAAACTGGAAATTATAAAAAAAAATTACACCATTCTTATTGTGGTAATCATCAATTGTCTTTTCTTTGGTTTATATCGTTATTTAAAAAATACTTAGTCGAAATATGCAGAAAACGTCATGTAAATGAAAATCATACATTTTTACTCCTCCCCCTTTCCACCGCTTTTAATTCCCAATCGCCGCCACTGCTAGTTGAAGCGACTCGCAACACTAGGCGTGCTTTATGTATGCTAAACTCTGCAATACTTATATACGAGTAAGCGATACAACGCAACCGCATTAGCGATAGCAACTCACGGCTAGCTTCCAATGTTATTTATGCGTTGTGAGGAGGTAGTAGGCGACGTCTTTCTTTACGGGACCTTTACCTGCTTCACAGAGGATGCGACGGTCTTGAGACGTTCGAAATTTGTCTTCTCTACACGCTTCATGGCATCTATAGACAGAATGCGTATTGCTACTCATTTACGCGATGCTGTTTTTCCTTCCAAACGTTATGTAGTCTCTATATAGGTTGTAAGTAGTTTCTTATCTCGCTAGTAGATGCTTGATTTTGTTGGTACTCGGATTAAAAACAGGACTTCAAGACAGTTGTTTTAAGGAATGCATCCTTAAACGATCTCATGATTGACATTTTATTTCGTGACTTTAATTATTTTTGTTTATTTGTTATGTCTGCGTTAAAAATATCTTTTCATGAATTATTTGATTTGTATCTTTTAAAAATTTTGATTTGATCACGAAATCCTTATCCTTTGATACATATTTGGCATTTTAAATAATTAATAAATATGGTCACCATTTAATATTGTTAATTATCTATTCGATGAGTATTTATAATATTTGTGTACAGATCTTATTAATAAAATTTGTGTTGTAAAACTATAACTTTCAAACTGAAATGCTCCCAGATCCTCCCCAGATCCCCCTTGATTACGGTCTAGATCCGCCACTGTTAACGTATGTTAAATTGCCGCAACTATGAATGCCAGTTATTGTCCGCGCAGCCAAAGAAAAGTAATGAGATGTAACCAATGAAGCGAAAGCGCTGTGTTGTCATATATCTGTTGCGAGGGGTGGTCTAGCGTAGTTCCACCCATTCCAGACGGCATGTAGTGGTATCCACACATAGACTGCCATAACCCGTGGAAAAAAATTCAGAAATATCGTGTGTCCTTTCGACCAAAAGTCAAATCAAGCTCGCCGAGCGTCACAATTGGCGTATCAATTAGAGGTTCCAATATATTACTGCTGGTTTAATGATGGGCCTACTTCATTAAAGGAAAATATATTAATCAATATTTTAACAAACAAAATAATTTGTATTTAAATTTTTGTAATTTTACAAATATTTCAGTGTTTTTCTCATTTGAATCTGAACTATTACAGAAATTATACGTTATACTATTACTATTTGACTTTGTCCTTATGTAATATACGAAAATGTATGTTGAATATAAAGTCCATTCCCACAAACATCCATCACTCATATTGTATGTGAACGACATGTCATCATCCACATCAGATTGCAAAATGGTTCNTGTAAACACGCCAATGCTCAAAAAGTTTTGTCTAACCTTTCGACTTGGTTCCATGCAAATCGTCTCATTGTAAACACTGACAAAACAGTGTCTATGTCATTTCACAATAGTAATACAAAATCTTTACCCCAGGTTTCTCTTTCTTTAAACGGAACACAATTAAAAACTGTTACGAATACAAAATTCTTAGGTCTCCATATTCAAGACAGCCTCAAATGGAATTGTCACGTTCCCAATCTTAATTCCCAATTAAGTNAGTATAATAGCACCCCTGCACCATACATGTTATGTACCAATGAAAACTAGGCGAACAAAGCGTGAGGGGGGTTGCCATCTGCCTTCCGATATTTTCCATATTTCACAGAAATCCCAGTTTTGTGCGCTTATAATTACTACGTGTTCAACAGGTGTTACACCATACTGATTTTCACATAATTTAAATGATAACTTTCGCACAATTTTCTCTCTTGATTTAAACATTTTTTTGCGAAAAATACGGAAATTAACATTTTACACTCATATTCAATTATTAGAGACATACTTGATAATATTTACCTTTCAATTGTTTATTATCAGCAAATTATAATTATAATAAGTTAGCAGGGAACAACAATTATGTTTTGGAACCATTGTTGGCCAGTACAACTGACAAGTGAGAATTATATAGTACAGTTTAGAAAATAAATAAACTATGTATTTAATGAACAAATGAACTATGTAATGTTGACAATATAACAGTTTATATTATATAAACTTTAGATAATAAAGTTATATTGTCAAGTAATAAGTTTATATTACTCAGTACTGTGTAAAGCATGAATGTGTATTACAAGTATATTTACAGTTAATACACGTTGAGAATGTTTAAAATTTTTCATAATATTTTTAAGAACTTTTAGGAATTGAGAGACAAAAAAAAGATATTTCAGTATACCAAATTAAATAATACAATATTTCTATTTTTTCCTGTGAACTTTACTTTGTTTTCATGTACCATGTATTCTATCTGTTTTTAAAGAAGCGCTGTTTGAGGCCGTTTATCTGTTTTAAAAGAGGCGAACTCTATCGGACAAAAAAGTAAGCAGGAAAGTAATTTACCGCCGCTTGCAATGATCCAGAGTAGTTTCACCTCCTTCCTTCAACCTGTTGCGGCATGTGTTGCAGCTGTGTTGGCAACACTGGATTCCAGTTGCTGGTGCGATTGGTTCTCGGGGAAGCGTGGTGAAGTTTTGTCTGGACTTAAGTTGGTAGATGTTCTATTTTGTAACTTGAGGGTAATTGGAAAATAATGTTGTTGGAGTCCCTCTTTAATTGTATTGCTGTTTGTATTTTGCGTGCTTAAAATCAGAAGAGACTGAAATTTCTTTTCCGTGTTGTGTTCTGTCTATATGTCTCACCGTTGCTGCAGAGGAAAATTTTTTTTATCTTGACTATCGAGCAAAATTATATCGACAATAAGATATAATTGTTTATGAGTTGAATCTCTTCTCATGTTCATGAAGTATAAAATAATATCTCGGTAATAACTTTGATCGGCTATCATTATGAAATAATATGTATGGAAACTTTGTTATATATGTTGATTTGTTTGACATGTATAATGTAGTTTGAAACAAACATTTTGTTTAAATTCTCTTGTATAAAATGCAATTAAACTCGAACCCTTTTTATGTTTTACTGATGCACTTGTCATCATTGTCATTGGTTGTCAAATCTGATTTCCTGTAGGTTTTGTTGCTGACAAGCTTACTAATTGATGAAGTGAGGCAATAGATTTATTATTCTTGTTTCCATCCAATGAAACTGATTTGTTGGTGACAAGCTTACTAATTGATGAAATAACATCTGAGACAATAGATTTATTATTCTTGTTTCCACCCAATGAAACTGATTTGTTATCTGTTTTTTATGCTAAATCGCTATTTAATTTATTATCTTGCTGATACAGGTTATAGGAAAGACAAAGCAAATAATTGACATAATGAAAAAGAAGGGCAAGAAAACTATATCTTTGCAGGAGAGAGAAAAATCTGGTGTTAATGAAAGTAAGGAAAGTGATGGTATTGAGGAATCGTTTAGGGTTTATGAGATTTCTAAGAAGATAAAAGTGAGATGCACAGCTTCAAAAGCAGAATGGGTATGTATCAGCCCCAATCTCTTCGTTCATTTTCTTGGTATTTTAAGAGACTAACCCCTGTGGCATTTCTGTGCTGGTATTATTGGGTGTGCTTCTGAAGTTACCAATGATTGCTTAGTTATAGATACCTTGCAGCTAAAAGAAAAAGAACTTTACAGGAAAAATTGCCTTAAAAGTAGTTGCATTTGAATAATCTTCTGAAATGAGGTCTCACTGTGAGCTGAAATTTTATAAATATTTTATTTTTTAGATTTTAGAGTTGTCACAAGAAAGATGTGTGATTTTTTTAAACAACATATGATGTAGTGAACAAGTAATTTAAAATTAAGATTCATGGTATCAATTATGATGCACTTGAGTGATGGCATGTACTTGACTGAATATATTACTACTACTTATTGTGTTGAATAGAATAAGAAATCATGTTGGCCACTGTTGGTACAATCTCAAAACACTTCAGAGGTCTCAAAATCATGTAGATCTTCAGCGGAATTTTTTTTGATATTTTAGCAGTTAGATGAACTGCATAATGATCGACAATATATTTTCTTTTTATATTTTACAATCAATTGGAAATACCAAATAAATGAGAAATTAATACTCCTGTTGTACATGATCTGTGGTTGTTTTTCATAATAATATTGTCGGGTGGTTCAAACAACCAAAATCCACATGACAGAAAAAAAAGTGCTATACAACCCAATCACTTTTGTACTTATAGCAACTTCATTTATTTGCATCCATGTATGTAGTTAACAAAATAAACACAAATGTTAAAGTTATGTGTGTATAGCATGTCGATGTAAGTATGTATATATGTATTTATGAATATATTTATAATTGAAGGGAAAATGCCTACTTTTAATTTGCAGAAAGAGATAAGATAGTGCTGAATGGTCTTTGTAAGTTCTCAGAATGGCAACATTGACATCAGTATTGCCTTTGTTACTTTTCCTTTCCATTATGCAATTTTAGATACAGGATCAATTGGATAACATAACATTTGGAAAATTGACACTACTGTACTAATACATGGACACATATATGTAGCATATACATACAAACCATATATTCAGGATTCTTGACCACACATGTATAATATATTAATACTTTTGAATTATATTGGACCAAGCCCTCAAGAATATTAATATATTTCATACATGTAAATATACTTATAAAGGAAAGGTAAATAAATCCTCCCTTCTAATAACATATTTTAATCTTCATTGGAATGAAAAAATATCAAATTTAATACATTATCCAAAAAACAAATACCATATATTTCTTCAGATAAAACAATAGTTGAATCATGAAAAAGGCCCCCAAAATCCAGAGTAGTCTTTTGGGACATATAAACAAAATTTGATAGAAATTTATATAAGTTATTTAACTAAAACAAATAACTCGCCAATGTATTTAAAATTCTGCAAAATCCTCACATTTATTATCAAAGGGGAATAGCTCCTGAAGTACATCCTCTCAAACCTGAACAACTTACAGGTCCCTTTCTGTACCTAGCGAGTTCATCTACTCTTAGTCATCTGTATTCCATAATAAGTTGTATTCAATGCAATCCATAGCATTAGAAATCCCACTCTTTTTGGCTTCATAGGACATTGACAGTTTATTGGTCATCTTGTAGGAGACATATGCTAATACTATAAAACTGATGAAAATATATACCTCTTCTTATTTAAAGTTCTTCTTATCTGCAGAAATATTGGGTAAATGATAATAAAAAAAGCCACATTTTATATTGTTTCTAAAATGTTTTAAATTCTTACTTTGTTTTATGTGAAGGGTAAGCTTATTAGAATAATTTGATTTCGCTGTATTGGAAAGATTTCCTATAGATAGATTTTCTCATTACAGTTTGTTAGTTCGAGTAAGTCTCTTCTAGGCTGTTTCAAACGATATCACAAAATTTGATATGTTACTATGTGACTTGTCGTTTTATTTGTGCAAAAAAACTTTTTAATGAAAATAGAACTATGTGAAACATAATACACCTTATAATTTATCATTCTTTGATAATGTTGCCAACGTCCCACAACTACCAAGTAAAATTTTTATAAGTAGAATGTCAGTAGAAAAATAGAATAAATGTTGTATAAACCATGAACATGTATTTATAAGGATTTAATCGAAGGAATTGTGAAAAAGAAATTTTCTTGAGTTTAAGGTTAATTTTTTGTATCACAAATAACATTTTTTTAAATTGTTTTTTTGAGAATTCACCAGAAACAAATCTCAAAACTACACACCTCCCTTTGCAATTAACATCCATTTCCTTATCTGTGTTTCAAGAAAAATGGGTGAATGTTTGTTTGCAAGTGACAGGTAATAACATTAAATGGCTTTCTGTCTTACTCAATTTCACTGTACAATAAATATCTATCGTATGGTATTGATTACATTACCATCCAAATATCCTAATTTCTATACATGAATTCTGGACACTAGACTTTCCAAAATGTAGGGAGATATGAATTACAACTTGTATTTTTTATTGTATAAATTGGTTTGATAAATAATTGTTAAAGTTCACTAGTTTTCACTAGAGCCCACACCTCTCTGTGGCGTGTGATGGCTGTCTGAGCGTACAGGCAATCCATTGCCATATTCTTTACCTTATTTGGTGTGACTCTTAGGCTAACTTCCAAAGGTATATTAAAAAATTCTGGCAGAGTGGGGTTTATAAAAGTTTGAGTCCTTTTGTTAATTGCATTAAGAATCGGGTGTCTGTTCTATGAAAAAGAAGCCTTACGACTTTATTAATTATCTAATTACCTCCGACTTCATCTGTTGAACCTGTTTTATAGTTTTACTAGATTTGCTTGTTTGAATTTGTTTTACATACTCATGATGCTTTAACTTCCAGCTGCGCTGCATGTCATATTATACAAAACCTGATTTTCTACCACCTAAAGTAACATACAAAAGAAATGGAAGACGTAAAACATTCAATGTAAATTTCTACAAGAATTATCAAGGTAGGTTTTGTTTTGATGACATGATTGAGTTATTTGTTTTAAACTTAATTAAGATTTAAGTGAAATATATCTTGGTGCATGCTGTAAGTCTTCATTGAATGCCATTACTTGAAGTGTGTAGAATTTTGGGTGTTGATCAGTAAATAAAGAAAAAAATTTGAAAGTGCCTATGTTTTGATATGTATGTATATTGTTATCCTCAGGGCTACAAATTAAAATTATGGATCACTACATTATGGAAAAGATACGTAACTTCTAAAACTTAAAAAAAAAAACCTCTCACATATCTGAGTGATTAATATATTTTTTAAGTGAAAAAAACTCAGTTAACTTTGTTTTCCATTTTATTAACAGATTGTCCTTTGTCTAGGAAATCGTTCATCTCCTTAACTGATTTATGATACTTTGACTTAATGGAATGATTCTATTGACTCAGTTTATTTCTGGAGACTCATTTCAAACAAGAAGTAATGAGAATCATTCTTTTTTTTTTATAAATAAATAAATTTATTGTCAAAAAAGCCGTACAAACTGCCTATGTCCATGTGGAGGACAATAAACTAATTTACTCTCTGGAAGCAAGCAAGGGATCATCCCATCAATTCCGATCAAGGGCCCTAAGGCAGAGGCGGATTCAAAAATTTAATTTTTCTTAATAGTTTTCCTTTAAAAGCCAAAATACAAAACTAAATACTTGGACCTGAGGACCTTAAACGAATTAAACCAACTGGTTTCATACATGTTCAATTATATTCCATTTCAGTTTGTCAAATAGGCTTAGGCTGTTTTTACTTAATTGTTTTATTTGATACTTCATTTGTTAGATTTTTGTGGTGGTTTAATTCATTTTGATTGGATGGCAGTTAAGCAAGTATTATTTTTGGATGTGTGGGGTAGAGGGTTGTGTTGTAGAATTATAAATTGGTAAATCTACTTAATGTCAAAATTACAGTTTAAAAGTATTCATATCTCGGGATTATTGTTCTCAAAGAAATTGTCGGGCAAATTTAGATATTTTCTACTGTGGTTCTAAGGATTTATTTTGGTAAAAATGTTCACTGAATGTATCTTACTAGTCTTTTTTTTGTTTTCAAAGGTTCTTCCTTTCACATGGTGAAAAAAGAAATTGTATTCATGTTTGTATGATCTTGATTCCAGTTCTGAATTCCTGTAGTTATATAGCTAATCTTCTTCAAAAAAGCATATTGCAGCGTAATTGGCCTGCTGCTGTGAGTTTACTTAAGATTTTACTCAAACAAAATCTAAAGAAAGAGCATTTAAGATTTCTAACTGAGGTAATGAATGAAGTTATCATTAAATATTCCTATAAATAACTTTGTCATTAGAATGTGAATTGATATGTACCAATCATGTTTCAGAGTATTTACTCGGTTGTATTAAATCATCCCTCATCATCTCCTCAGTTGATTGATAATTTTAGCAGGTTAGTTTCCTCATGATATAAATTTTTTTCATCACACGAGAGGGAAGAGTATCGTAAATTTGATGTCTTCCAGTGAGTAGGAAAAGGATGGATATGGATTTTACAACATTCATTTTCCTCTTCTTCTTCTCTTTCCTCTTCTT
>NNCF01126740.1:278371-315213 GCA_002313205.1 Laupala kohalensis | reverse complement strand
AAGTATGTTTTTATCTCTATTTACTCAATTTAAAGGAATGTTATACTTGGAGGAGAGAGGGGTAATAAGATACAAATGGGGTAATAAAAAAATTAAACAAATTTTATGTAATGTAAATAGAGTTTTCCTTATTGTTTTGTTTTTTCAGATTCTTAGACTCAAATAAAATTACAAGATAAAATGCATCTTATCACCCATGTTTCTATTAATATGTTTATGATACCATTTATTAATTTTTTTTTTCTTTCAAAACTATGCCCTTTACATATGTTTCTAAGGGAAGGAAATGGAAAATGTACCTTTCTTCCCTACAAGTTTCATTACTTATTTACTGTTACAGTGCAACAGAATGAGTTTAAAAAAACTAGTGTTAAATTTGCAGATTACTTTTAAAAATGAAAACATAATTCAAATAGGTTTCATAATATTTTGGAACCATATAAATGTTAGGTAGTAAGATATTGGCATAATTGCGACAGGGCGAGATTGAACACTCCCTGCATCTCATCCTATAAGGAACCTCCAAATAGGTCCAAAAATTGTATAAACAATTGAATTTGAAGTTTAATGTACTCTAAATATTTTTATATTCATAAAATAAATAACATACATTTTAGTTAGATAAACCTTTTATCAACTACAAATACCTTATAGAGGTATTGAACTTAGCAGCATATTTAAAATCAGTGTCAGTACTGAAACCATACGTACATATATGTTTTAGGATCTATGTTGCTCAAAGAAAAGTTTTTGGTTGTATGTAAAGCAGACCAATGTGCTCATTATTCAAATGTGTTCATTCACAGTTATTCATAGCACAGTGCATAAACGGAAAACTGATCATTTCTCAAAACCAGGTAAATACCAAATAAGGTTTATTAAAACATTGGTAATTAAAACTTAAGCAATGATATAATATGTGGAAACACAATGTATGATGATTTCCACCAAAATACTGTAATTTAGGAGGGCTTGTACAATAATTCTCATTTGAAGACCTGGCAATTCTGGCTCCAATGTATTATGGTAGCACATTATATCTAAGTTGAATTACAAGGTTATAACAGAAAAACATAATCAATTCAAAACTGAAAACAAAAATATACTTACCTGGTTGTTTCTGGAAACCACAGAATTAATACATAGTATTGCCTCTGGTAATATACAGAAACCACAATCTATTTATTTGTCATTATGTCTTTCAAAATAGATTCTTAAAAAAACAAATATTTTAGTATTATTATTTGCTGAATTAAATGTTTTTAGTATTATTCTTTTATGTTGAATAATGTTTCCTTTACAGATCAACATCAATGATTTTAGATTGTGCAGGAAAAAAGAAAAACAAACATTACAATGTTGATGACAACGATAATAGTGATGAAGATGAATAACATTCTTCCTTGGGAATGTTCTAAAACTGGAGGTCGGTTCTATTTTGTTATTTTGTTGAATGTACTGTGGAACTTGTGTTGTTATTTGTCACATTAAAGAATATTATGTAATTTTTAAACAAATAAAAATGTTCATTGTTTTGAAAAATATTGGTAATTGATATTTGTTGCTGTTTTGAAATTTGATTACGTGACTTTGTTGTCTAATAATGTTTACTAACCAGTATATCTAATATTTTCAATAAAATTAAATTGACAGGGAAAATGCAACCTTGAATAGGTAATCTGGTCTCATAAGTTCTTTATACAATACTTACATTCAGTCTGATGAATTTACCCCAGATATTTCATGTTCAGAATCAGAAAAATCAAGACTTCCTTTTAAAAATGGCAAAGTAAACTTGATGGTTAGATACACAAAATGAGATTGTTGTTCAGGATTGTGTAGTGATAGTTAAAAGAGCCCTTATTAAAATATGAAATTGTTTACGGGGAAATATTTTTTTCAGCAATGATTCTAAGAAGTCGAACTTGCCAATGTCTCATTTCATGTGTCTTCCTACTGGGCTTATTGTTTTTCCTTCCCACCTTCTGAGCCTGAATTTCCAACATACGTCTCATCAGCTTTGCCAATGACTGTAAATTGTGACTGAAGACACTGGCAGGAATAATACCCAACATTCTATGTACCGAGCAAGACTGACAGGAGCTCTTGTGGAGTGACTGACTCCACACTACTATTACCAGCATCACTTTGAGACAAAAACAAAAGCCTCAGCTCATTGTTTCGCCCCTGATACAGATTTTAGCAATACTTTGTTGACATTAATTTAAAAAAATTAAATGGTGAATATTTTATTATAAACTAGCTGACTGTATTACTAGTGAACATATTCCATTAACCTTAAAAAGTATGCCTATCACCTTCTCCTCCTCCTCTTCCTCTACAGGTGCTACAGCTTCAGTTTTGGGATGCTTTGGCTTGAGCGAAATTGGCGAAAAATGCGCTACTTCCAGCAGCTATTTCCTCTTTGATTCGCGCTTCCGTACGATTATTTTCGTTTACTATTGACCCAAGGTATTTTTATGTTCTCACTTCTTGATAGTCAGTGTTTTCAATATTTTCATTAACATTTGGCTCACCAGTTTTACACCTTAAATTTGGTTTTTGAACATTGATTACTGGACTTATTCCAGGGAAAGTTTCTTGAGTTTTTGAGAGGTATCCTCCATGGAGTTACGAGTTCTTGCTTATAACTAAGTAATCCGTGAAGGCAATACATTGCTTCAGCCAGGTGGTAATACTACCATTTAGGTTCAGGTTTACTAGGATTACATCCATAACTATACAATGTAATGTTGTAAGAGGGTCTCCTTCTCTAATGCCAAATTCAACATTGAATCGATGGTTCATTTCATCAGCATATGATACCCAGGGATGTGTCTCCAAAACCTGTGATGCAGAGTTGCTTTCCATCTTATTTACTGTAACTGCATATTAAAACCAGTGTGCATAAGCAATGCACATGTTTTCTCATGCATTTTTAAGATTCTGATCTATTTAGTGTACCCAAAACTAACTTGAAAAAGAAAAAGGCAATAATTTTCATGCACACTATATTGATGTTGACAACAGCAGTTTAATCTCTGTATGAAATAAAGGGAAATGGGATTGTTTAAAAATGGTTGTTTGGTATCATTTTTCTTTAAATTTTGTACAGAATCCAAAATTAAATTATCGAACTATAGATTATTCTGAGTATAGTGTTTAAAAATCATAAGAGTTGAAAAAAAACCCCACTAAATTCACGATTTATTGTTACAATAAACACGCCCCTAGACAAAGCCTAGAGAACCTGTATAAGAAATCCGCCTCTACCCGAAGGAAAAACGGAGAAAAACCCGGGCCAGGATGGGGCTACAGCATTAATGTACACAACCGTGCCAAAGTTGAGTACACAAAAAACTAAATTAAGATGAATCAGAAGACACAACAATCATGCAAGAAAATAGTTTTTGAAATTGTTATTTTAAAAGTGNGTTGTTTAAAAAGTACTACAGCAATGGCGTGATAAAGCACAAGACGAATTTAACTTTTGTTAAAATCAATAAATTCTTTTACAGTGTAGAAGCACTGGTGCAGGAGGTAGTTTTTAACCGCGGATTTGAAGATATTCAATTTCATAATATCTTTTATATTCTTGGGCAGGGAATTATATAGAACGATTCCCGAATGATAAGGTCCTTTTTGGCAAAGAGTGGTTGACACTCAAGGGCGATGAATATTATTCCTATTGCGAATATTGTGTTCGTGAACGAGACTGTTTCGTATAAATTTCTAACTTTATCAACATTTTTATAAATAAATAAATTTATTGTCAAAAAACAGTACAAACTGCGTATGACCACGTGGAGGGAAAAAAAACTAATTTACTCTCCGGAAGCAAGCAAGGGACCATCCCATCAATTCCGATCAAGGGCCCTAAGGCAGAGGCGGATTCAAAAAATTCAGCAAAAATTCCTAGATAAGATAAAAAGTTAGCTGCGAGTTATAATACTAATAGAATGTCAATATGTTTGTAATTTTAAGCAAAAAATTACATGTAAGTTATTATCGAACTATAGATTATTCTGAGTATAGTGCCTATACATGTAAGTTAGCCTATAAAAGCTAGCCATCGTGGCCATCTGACCAACTCATTTGTAAATTTTATCACTATCGGTTCAGTTGTCACAAAGGAGCCAAATACATTCTTAAAAGACTTATATCCTCGAATGAATATTACGCTTCAATTGTTATGTAGCAACGCTAGTCATAAAGGAATTTTCATCCGTTAGTTCCTTATGCCCATTTATAATCAAACGGTGACGAAACGTTTATTCACTCCCCACATTTGACAATTCGTTATTTACCATTATTCTGAAATAATTGTGTTTTCAGAAATCAGAAGCGTGTTTGGAATCGTGGCAAAAAATTAGAATCGAGAGCAGAATCGAAAAATATCCATCATTATAACTTCAATTAATTGATCTAAAATCTTTTTTATGTTTATTTTCATAAAAGTTTTTTGATAAATACTAGAAAATTACAGAACAATAATCACCAGTAGTCTACACTAGAGACTAGTACAACACTCTAGGCAACAGGTTCGGAGGTTGATTAAATTATATTGGAACTCACCAATTGTCCGATATTTGTTGGATTACATTTTTTTTCGGTGCGTCTTCATCAGTAATCAGAATTCCTGCTTCCAAGCGTGATTTTTCGTCACTCCCTTCAATATCATCACTATTAATTGTATAACTGTGTTTGTGAACATTGCGAGAACTAACTCTCATTTTAGAACTGACTTTCGCGAGTGATGAACCTTTTTGGAAATTAACAGTATTAGTGGTATTCCGCCGTTACTCATCATCGTCAAGTTGAGCGGGGCGACCAAGCCGATGACCTTTTTTTCCGTTCCGTGTGGGGGAGCCACACTGCGGGGTCAGCTAGGATCGAGCGAGCATCACCACCTGCAGCCATGGCGAAGGGGCAGTGACAGCTGAGTGTAGGCGTGACTTTCTGTAGCGGGAAGCCATTCTGTTGAACACTAGGGTAGTTCGCACGACTCGCAGCGTTTGGCGTTTTCAAAGTTGTGTGAACATCAAGGGAACTTCTGGTAAAGTGTGTGAAATAACCGAAGACTTTGGGAGGCATATTATTTTTACCAGCATTATTTTCTCTTGATCATTAAGAACATGAACATTAACGTCAATGAGTCAGTGTTAAAATGCAGCGATCAAGAAGAACAAATAAGAAATTTGTATTATTGAATGTCATATCTGTGCATTTTGGGGTATTTTAACATTACATTTGATGAGAAGGGTTTATTTTGAAAATGTGTTGTGTAACGTATTATTAGTAGAAATAAATAATTAAGACAATTTTTTTAAAGTGATGTGTTCCTTTTGTTAAGGACGAGGTCAATTTTACTGCCAGTAAAAGGGGCAGATCCCCGAATGTTCTTGTTCTTTTTGTCATTAGTATGGCAAAGTAAAATGTTCTGAAGAAGTTGATTAATTGAGTCAAGTAAGTGGTAATGAGCAACTGCTTTTGACCCCTGTTTAATTAATTAATGTCATAATATAAATAGCTAGTCCCCTTCCTGGCAACGGTGTCAGCGTGATTGCTCGTCACCAAGTCATCGTGGGTTCGATTCCAAGGTCGAAAGTATTGACAGTAATAATTATCGCCCCAAGTGTAAAATATTAGTGAATAAAACCTAGTGCTCCGAAAAGTTTGGTGAACGTTTCTGATTAGGTGGAACGCCGTTCCCTATGAGAAAGAAGCGGCGTCTTCNCTACTGGTCGAGGTGGCCTGCGCGCGGAGGGGCAGCAAGACAGAAGAAGCACGGGAGTTGCCAGCTAAGCAGGGAAAGCACTAACAGAAGTACGGCACTCTTCGAGAAGGAGGGTAGTCTCCGAAGCAGTATCAGTCGAGTCAGTACTAGAGCGACAGCAGTGGTCGCGAGAACAGTCACTTCGAGAGCGACGGCAGTGATCGCCAGAGCGGAGTCGATCTCGGATGATTGCGAGTGGCGAACGGTATAGACCATAGCGTGAGGATAGGAGGAGCGCCGTCATAGCGCGTGGCAGCCCAGGGTTATGAGTTGGTATGGCTCGACGCTGCTGCACCGCGTCACCTGCCGACCACGTGGAGTATCTGCTCTGTTATGCCGTTGTTGGAGCGACTCGAGCAAAGATGTTCGAAGAATATTGTATTTGTAGGTTGTAGACGCAATATTTTCTGTGTTCTCTTCTACAGAATGTTAATAAATGGTTCTTTTTGTTATGAATGTATTGGATCTTCCTTCCAGCAACTAACCAACATGATCAACTGTTTTCTTTTTATCATGAGATCTAGGTAGAAAGGTTCGACCCATCTAGCAACTCCAGAATTGGGACCCGGGAATAATTCGTGATCCCTAAGAATTATTATTCCACGTTTTGAACTCCAATAGTTTTGCATGTGTAGTTGAGACTAGAGTCTCCCTGATAGTCCATTCAAGGCTTGTCATGAAGTGACGTAGGTCGTTTCTCAGCCAATAACCGTATTTGTTAATACTCCTGCTTTTCCTACGTGTGTCTTCCCATCTGTTTATTCTCCTGCACTTTCCATTAGTTGTAATCTTCTTTTCTCACCACTTTGTTTAACTTAGATAATAAAGCCTCATCCCCGGCGTTCTGACATTGCCACTTTATTTTGACATGTCTGGTAAATTTCATCAACACCTCTTTACACTACGAGACTCGAAGATTGCTTGAGTGGTCGTTCCCTCACACCACTATTCTGCCGAAGATCGCTTGCTGACTCAAAATTCCTATATGGGTCCCCATTCTACATGAATATTGTTTACAAAAGGCCTATTCTTCCCTTCTTCCTAGTTCTCTGAAACAGAGTATGATTGTACCTTTCTCGAGGATTCTAACAAGATGTCTCCCCCTTGTTCATATTTCGTCTCGCGACATATCACCGTCTCCTCTCGAAGTGGCTAGGGCACGTACACATATATCAACACGTCCCGTTTACCCAGAGACAGTTATCACAGACGTCCCTCCGAACCGATGAAGTTAAAATTTCTCGTATCCTCTCCTCCCTTCAAGAATTATTTATAACTGACTTTCTTTTTTCCATACACTCCAATTTCTTGAGGACAGCTAATTTTGCGTCTCTTGCACATAAGAATTTACTATTTCTCCTGTACCAAAAACAGACCTACAAACTAACACTTAATATTTATTTTATTCTTAAACCTCGCGTGAAAATATGCTCGTAACAAATAGTTTCCCTCGTGACATCCCTTATGGCTATTACTTTTGACACACCAGAACCCGTTTAAATTCCTGAATTCTCTAAAATTCCTACCCTTAGCCACCCGTGGGGCCACAAATTGTAACATAACATAAAAGGAGTTGTTAATATTAAGAATTTAACAATAGAATGTTTGAACTATGATCTAAAAATAGAGTAGTGGTAACAAACACGTACTAATTAATTAAACAAACAGTTGGGACGCCTCGCCCCTGCTGCTCGCTTTAACAGCCAACTTTTAAATATTCCAAAACCTCCTAACGTCATATTTTTAATTTGAAAATTAATGAAATTGATATTTCATGACAATATATATAAATACATACATGTGTTGACCACCTTGCCTGTAAACAGACATTGCAAGACACCCTACGATTTTACCTGTCTTACAACTTCGTCACGTCTCATCGATTTTTTCTTTTCCGTTCCTGCCCAAGAGAAGCAGTCGCAATATCTTCTTGTATTCTCAGTCTCTTAATATTTTTCTTCCAGAACCATTCGAATTTATGTTGGTCACACATTTTTTATACAACTTGTAAATTTCCTTCAGCGGTATGTAAATATTGGCCTCCTTTTCTCCAAGTACTCCCTTTTGCTTTAATCTCGTTATAAACACCACTCTATTCTCTCCATAAATATTTCCACTGCCATACTGCCACCCGTTCTTTTCGCCTCCATTACTTTTGCAGCGTGTATTCTGCGGGAAAATATGTAATCCTTGCGACGCTGAAAATCAGTCAGCTAACTTTGATACGGCGTGTGGTTCTATGCAGTGACTCTATTCATGCTCTTCAGTCAGTGTCTTCACTATACACCAGTGATACGTTGACACTGACAATTGAGAACCTCGTAAGTCGTCTTGCAAACCAAAATTTTGAAATAGTCTTATGCCGGGTCCCCGGACATGGTGTTACTGGTAACGATGATGCTGATGAGGCATCGCAGAAAGCAGCACCTAACATTTCAACCGTTCCCACGTCAAGATTCAAAGCTTGCAATAAAATCGTCTATTCTTAAGACAAGGCAAGTCGAATGGGATAATTGCGCCTTCAAGCTGAGGAAGGTAAAAGAATGTTAAATTCTGGTAGCCTTCATCCCATGCGAACAGACGGTAAGTGATTCTAACACGTCTTCGCATTGGCCACTTCGCATTTTACCCATGGTAAGCTCTTACGCGGTTAACCTCCCTCCCCATCTGAGAGACTTGCAACACAATTCTTTCCGTGGAAAACTTTCTTTTGAAATGTGCAAAATAGAGTACCATCCGAGGGAGACACAATCCACCCCATTGGTTGGACGAAATGCTTGGGCAAAAGGAACCGAGTTTGTTGTACCTTTTTAGATTTCTGCAGGAGTGTAACATTTAGCACAGTATCTGATCTTTATTGGTAAGTCATGACTTAAATTCATAAATGGATCGGGGCTCATCCCTCTGGTTCTCGGGACGTTTTAGATTTACATCCTCCTCACTTTTTCTTTAAATTAACTAATTCTTTTAAATCTATATCTTTTTTCCTTGTTTTTATTATGTATCAGCCAACGGTTGTCTGTTTCTTCTTATCATCTTTATGTTTGGATATGTGGTAATTCATGGGGAGGTTTTAGTGGGAATGGTTGAGTCAGCGAGTCCAACACGGGCAAGTCACGTTGGCTCTCCCTATAGCGCGTAAATGCATTTTCCTTAACTTCCTATTAAAAATGTTTATATATTTGAGGACTCGAAATGACCTAGACGTAGGTGGGCCGGAGGAAATAGAGCGGAAGGAATGATTAAGCAGCCTTGGATTTGTTAAGCCGTGCTAAAGTTTTCTTTCTGAGTGCCTTTACGCAGCCCGAATTCCATAATGGAACTGGACAATAACATGGATTACATGATTTAAGGAGGGCGACATCAGTGGCTTCGAGAACTGCGGTAGTGAAGTGGGATGCCATTGCATCCACATCAACGAAAGATTCCTCTGAAAGATTGATGTTTCGTTCAAACTTATCCCAAATCTCCTTTTGCAATATCCAAGGGCAGACTCGCAACCAAGTATCTATTTAAGAATTATTCTGTAAAACGAAAAAAATACTGTACCAAATCGAAACTACACAGCAAAATTTTATGTTCAAAATTGATTTATAGACTTATACTTATGCAAATTCTCCGACTTCGTGTAAACTATTAACCTAAGAAATTTTCGACGAACCCAGTTTCCAGTCACCTATTCCTCGCTCTACCAGGGTCTCTACAAATCTCACTACGTAAACAGAAAGATCAGCTGCCATTCCGGAGACGTTTTTCTCAATCTTCCTCTCAGGGGTCAAAAGTCCCTTCATGCGGACGTGTCTGCAGAGCTTTTACGCTTCGAGGAGACATCAAGAATATTTCTCGTTTATCCAAATACATTATATTATTTTCAATTCTCTGTCGGGATTCCCTTCGGGTAGTCACTCGCATGTATAATTCATAATCAGATTTTCTATTAGAAGAGGTTTTTCGTATGTTTCCATCCTGCTCTACAGCTAGACAGTTTATCATTTTGGGATAAATGTAACTAAATACTTAATTCAATTATCAGTAGTTTTGTGCTTTAGTATGAAAGATTACGTTATACACTCGCGCGAAAAATCCGATCAAAATTCGTGATAAAAAATCTATAAATATACGTAATTAAAGAGTACCTAACATGCCCTATTCCTGAGTAATGTCTCTGAAAATATTTAGAACTATTTTTTAAAAATCAATATTTAACTACTCGTAAGGATCCTTCCTTTCTCTATCTTGACCTTCCTTGGTCACCTGTTGTTCTTTTCAATCCCGACGCTATTAGGGATATGGTATCTTTCATTTTCCTCATTTTCGTCCCTCACACATTTTTTGTTCTCGATGTTTTGATTTTTGGTTTTGAGATATGTTTTCGTATCTTGTAATTGAGGAGGGTTTGTAGCGGGTATGATTGAGTCATTCGGCGCGTCCCACACGTGGGGAGAGTCATGTTGGCTCTCCCTAGTGTGTAACTGCATTTTCCCTACCTGTACAGGTTTTTAGAACTCCAATGACCTCGATGTCGACGAGCCGTATACCCCCACAAAAAATATAGTACGCAAACTAACTTTACAAAGAAAAAAGCAACCATTTCCATGCATTCTATATTGAAGTTGACAACAGCAATTCTATCTTTTGTGTATAAAATTAAAGGAAAGTTATTGCTTAAAAATTGCTGTTGTTGGGTTTAATTTTCTTGAAATTTTGCTCAGAATCAAAAATAAATCTTTTTTTTTTTGTCGTTTACATGTACGGTAAAAAATAGTTTGCGTAAGAAATATCCAGTAGGCGAATTATTCTAATTGCGGAGAGTAAGGATGTTAGAGTGGGCGAAAGGTGATGTGTCAGAGATCACGACATTTGGGAGAGAAGAAGGGATGTCTGTGAGGGAGATAGCAAGCCGCCTTCCGATGTTTTACAGACTATAGATTACCAAAGCTGATACCACCCTCGGCTTGGTACATCTTCACTACTAAATAGTTTTGAACTCTCTTTCTATTGTGCATAATATAAGATCCACAGGATAAATAATTTAGGTAATAATTCGACTAGGATATATTATTTTCCTATTTCTATTCTAACTTAAAAGAAAAAATATGAGCCGCTTGTGATAAAAGTTTCAAAATATACTTTAATACAAAGGATACATGATATGAATATCAAAAATTAAAACATTTCAGAGCTCGTGCAACAACAACTACTCGAAATACAGAATATGAATGAAATTGATTCACTTGTTTAGATAGTATCGGTGCTTACAGATTGACAGACTGGCGTCGAATTAAATAACTTTCAGTATCAGGAATACTAAAAGTTCCTTCAAAATCTCGCTATTTTTTCTCTGTTACAATACTGTCTCTAGACGGCGTATACGAGAAAGTAAGGATATTCATCACCTATATCCATTTTACGTATCAAGGATAAATTTTAATGAGATTAAAATATAATACATAATAAGGTTTCAAATTATATTTCAGCAGTTAAAAAAAGGAACGTTGCACAATAGAGTTNTGCAGAATAGAGTTTGAATTTTGAAAATCACAAAGGACCATGCTTAGATTCCTTATATATTCAGATTCATAAGTGCTGAACTCGGATTTCCAGGTTATCGGATTTTTTAACTGGATAAGCACCTAAGATGCATGTCCCCAATTTCACATCTAAAATATAAAAAGAAAGAGGATGAGGCAATTATAATACAATTTGTCACTCGTTTTTAAGAAACACACATTTCCGAAAGGCAAACCATGGGTGGGGGGACGAGATACAAAATTCAGCTTCGACCTTGATCACGCACAATAAACTTATACACTAAAGGAATAGCAATGAATCATCAGTGCAAATCTGTTATCTGGATTGACTGTTGAGTAATCTTACCACTGCAAGAGAGTGACGAAGGTATCTCTTGCCACTTCTTCATTCACGCAAAGGCGATGAGTCTCCCGGTCTTTTGATAGACATGAAATGACTCCCCGACACGTATCCCACGCTCGCATCTCCTTATTCAGCGATCTAGATCTGTGGCGCGGCAAGACATTTTACGATTTATTCATCAGCTTCGAAAATAAACTGAAATTATTTATCATGTTAAAATGTCCGTAAAGTTTAAAAACTAAAACGACATTGTTATGATTCTCATTTTATTATATGGAATTTTTAAAAGTATTTTTATTTCTTAACTATTAAGTATTCCAAACTTCCAAGGAACTTCCATTTTTCGAGAGCCCCCCCCCTAATTTTTTTCATTGACGCAGTTTGCGTTATCATCACCCCCCCCCCTTGTGGACACCCCTTCTTACCAATATACGTTAATTCTGATACATGAAGATCCAATTTAGTCCGATTTTACATGTAATTACCCCAAAATGTTCATATTTATATTATAACGTTGTTTAATAAGGATTACATTGTTAATAGGATAATATTGTGTAAATAATATGAAAATAAATTATGTTTCCTTTTGTTTGTAATTATGGTTGTTGAGCGCCGTCAAACAGTATTATTTATTTCTTCAATTTTTTGTTACTTTCTATACATTAAAATGATCACTAATTTTTCACCATTTTAAAGGTGTAACAGTCCTCCTTTCAGTGATGAATAATTTTAAAAGGTGTAAGGTGACAGATATGAGATATGTTTTTTTTTTCAAATACTGTGTCGGTTTTTATTTTTTTCTCCACTTTAATGCTAATTTTAGTCCTGAAGATGAAATCTAATTATACCATTGGAAAGAACATGAAATTCTGTGCTAGTTATATTCATTTCACAGAAATCGAATCGAACATCAATATTTTAATAGGAGAAACGCAAATCAATATTGGCTTAATGTTTCGCGAGTCGAGAAAAACCGGACTATTTCGCGTAACATTGAAAATTCAATTGATGAACGAAGTCCTATCAATTTTGGGGAATCATCTAATATCCTTAGATAGACCAAAAATACGGATAATCTAAAGTAAATAATTAAAATTAAGACTTATAAATGTAATTATTCTGTTGTGAAATAAATAATAATAATTGTAATATACAGATGGAACAACCACGTAAAAGTTCATTGAAATCTGTGGCAGCGGGTTACTTTATTGGAGTCGATGTGGAATGACCCTCGAGAATTATGGTTCGACCCTAATAACTGTCGTTTCGCACTATTTTCACATCTCGCGCTTCCCATCTCTACCTCTAAGAGTACCGTGCTTTAATGAAATCTGAACTTGAACATTGTGTCATTGATATTACGTTGATACATCTCAGACACCCTGATAATTATGGAACAATGCAAATAGGTCCTTTTCAACTAGATTTTCCTTCATCCTTTTTCCACCCTCACTTTAGGGATGAACGGAGATTCTTTTTCTTCATGGTGACTCCATGTACACAAAACTTAAACTTTATCAGGATGCCCCTGTCACATAAGAGACCAAACCAAATCGTGCCAAACACTCTGAACTCGTCACGGATGTTATTTTGCGATAATTTGTACTCGTCATCCCTTTTTGTTGGGACTAGTCGTGGATTTGACGCCATCTTTCACATGCCTGATTTTCAACAAGAATATCGTCTCTGGTGGCTTAACGTGTTAGAGTGCTTACTCATCACCAAGTCATCCCGGTTTCAATTCCCGGGGAACCAGAAAGAAATTGTAGTTTATTACTTTTATTTTCCAGTTCACATAACTAAGACTATTGAAAAGCGAACCTCCCTCTTAGTGTTCTTTGTATTAATAAATCTATTACTAACCACTCCTACTAATCCCTCAACATGGGCCAAATTGTTGCAAAACTCAGCTAACCGGCCCATCTACTAACAATAGTGTTCCACCTAACTCGTACCTACTATCGCTCCGTATAGATAAGCTTCAATAGCACTTTGCTATATTTCCCATCTACAAACACTACAAGTGAAGAAAACACGAATATTTTCATGTTTGGACAAAACAATGCAATATTGTTGACGTAGACTACTTTAAAATATTTAAACACAGTACAGAAATTGCTTTTGTTTAAAAATAACAATCGAACTAATAGTGAAACGAATGTTAGTTTACGCCCTGTGGTATGACTTAATATGAGTATGAATAATGACTACACGACACTTTGTTATACAGTTAATATAACAATAATCAAAACAATGAACAACAAAGCACAAACAGGTAATAATAATAATAATAAATTTATTGTCAAAAAACAGTACAAACTGCGTATGACCACGTGGAGGAAAAAAAACTAATTTACTCTCCGGAAGCAAGCAAGGGACCATCCCATCAATTCCGATCAAGGGCCCTAAGGCAGAGGCGGATTCAAAAAATTCAGCAAAAATTCCTAGATAAGATAAAAAGTTAGCTGCGAGTTATAATACTAATAGAATGTCAATATGTTTGTAATTTTAAGCAAAAAATTACATGTAAGTTATTATCGAACTATAGATTATTCTGAGTATAGTGCTTAAAAATTGAAATAACACTAAATTCACGATTTATTGTTACAATAGACCCGCCCCTAGACAAAGCCTAGAGAACCTGTATGATAAATCCGCCTCTACCCGAAGGAAAACCGGAGAAAAACCCGGGCCAGGATGGGGCTACAGAATTTATGTACACAAACGTGCCAATGTTGAGTACACATAAAACTAAATTAATATGAGCCATAAGACAACACAATCATGCAAGAAAATAGTTTTTGAAATTGTTATAAGTTGTTTAAAAAGTACTACAGCAATGGCGTGATAAAGCACAAGACGAATTTAACTTTTGTTAAAATCAATAAATTCTTTTACAGTGTAGAAGCACTGGTGCAGGAGGTAGTTTTTAACCGCGGATTTGAAGATATTCAATTTCATAATATCTTTTATATTCTTGGGCAGGGAATTATATAGAACGATTCCCGAATGGTATGGTCCCTTTTGGCAAAGAGTGGTTGACACTCTAGGGCGATGAATATTACTACTATTGCGTGTATAGTGTTCGTGAACGAGACTGTTTCGTATAAAGCAAGGGTGGCACTTCAGTAATTCGGACTTAACAAACACGACTGTTTCATAAATATAAATGCAGGGAAGTGTTAATATATTTAATTCCTTGAATAAAGGTTTACAAGAGTTTCGGGGGTGAGATTTACAAATTATCCGAACTATCCTCTTCTGAATTCTGAAAGTTTGAATACTCTGACCGGAATTACCCCAGAAGGTAATGCCGTAACGTAAATGGGAGTAAACGTTTGCAAAATATACGCAACGGGAAATACGTGGACTAACTGCGTTAACTAAGATTCGGAATGCGTAACACAATTTGCTTAATTGGGAATTAAGATTGTCAATGTGACAATTCCATTTGAGGTTGTCTTGAATATGGAGACCTAAGAATTTTGTATTTGTAACAGTTTTTAATTGTGTTCCGTTTAAAGAAAGAGAAACCTGGGGTAAAGATTTTGTGATACTATTGTGAAATGACATAGACACTGTTTTGTCAGTGTTTACAATGAGACGATTTGCATGGAACCAAGTCGAAAGGTTAGACAAAACTTTTTGAGCATTGGCGTGTTTACATAGTAAATTAGTGTCATCAGCAAAAAGAACCATTTTGCAATCTGATGTGGATGATGACATGTCGTTCACATACAATAAAAAGAGTATAGGGCCGAGAATTGATCCTTGGGGTACTCCGCAAGTAAGTGGCTTTGTTTCTGAAAGACAACGCTCAAGTATTTTATTTTTAGTATAGGATATTTCTACTTGTTGATATCTATCTTTTAAATAAGAAGTTAGCCATTGATGTGGAAGTCCACGAATGCCTAAAGAATGCAATTTGGTAAGGTGAATTCCGTGATCGATGACATCGAAAGCTTTGGATAAGTCAAGAAAAACACCCTGAGGATTTTCTCCACTGTCTAGAGATGTGGTAACATCGTTTAAGAAGGAAAATATGGCGCTTGTAGTGGAAAAGGATTTCCTAAAACCGTGTTGATCGTCAGAGAGAATGTTATATTTTGATAAAAAATCTAGAAGACGCTTATAGAACAATTTTTCTAGGATTTTTGAGAAAGTGGGTAGTAGAGATATTGGTCGGTAATTTCCAATATTAAGTTTGTTTCCTTTCTTGTGTAAAGGTTTCACTTTAGCTCTCTTAAATATATTGGGAAACACCCCTTCCGATAAAGAACTAACGATAAAGGTATCTCATGATTCTGGATCCAGTAATCAAAGAATTAACCTAAATACCGATTTTAATATCTTCGACTTGAGAACATTAAGAACAAGACTTTCATAAAACCTTCCAACCCTCATTTCACACCTCAAGGGATTAAATATCGTACAATCCTTTCTTAGTGAACATTCAGATGATTATTTGTGTCATGCCCTTTTCAACTCCCATCTCTTGGGGTCTGGTGCATCTCATGTGGTCTGAATCGTAACATAATGACATGTTTTCACTCATTTTGGCCAAAATGGACAATCAAAGGGTGCTTTGACGGTCGTGTCTTTAACGCTAGTCATTGCAAGACTCTTTAAGCGAATATCTCATTTTGTAAATCCTTTTTTTAAATATTTTGAAACATCTCTATGCAGTGACGTAAGCTGTTCCGTCACGTCTCTATCCCGTAACATGGAAGCGCCCGCTGCGCTTTTTTTTCTTGTTAATTTGTCCTAATTCTGAGACATAATCCAAGAATATCAAATAACATTCTTTGTCCCAATTCCGTCTTGTTTTATGTACTTCATACAACGGTCTCTCTCTACCCCCAGCCAGCCGTAAAGCCCCACAAAAACATCGGTTTCCCCATAAAGCCCACACACTCATAGTACGTGCTCACTATCTTACATACACAGTTCGTCATCTCTTTTTAATATTTTCTTAAAATACTTTTTCAAAATCTCCTTGCCCTTTGAGAAACTCAGTCACTAGTAGTGTACAATTTTTCATTCTTTATCCCATGAATTTATCTTTGATATATTTACACATTAGTTTTTCTTTAGTTGATTTTCCCACCTCGTCTGCCAACCTCTAGTTAACTCTGCCAGTAATTTCTGTCGCCACAACTTGCTCCACGTGAAGTTCCACTCCATTTACCGTAATTACTCCCTTGGTTTCAATCATTTGACAATATTACATTTCTTGTACATACAAATCCAGAGGTATTATTCCCTGTATTACCTGCAACGCTTCCATTGACATTGGACTATATGTTCCCGTCAACCTTAATAAACATACTCTCTACATTTGCATCTTCCTCACTATCTTCCCCAACAATATTCTACGTCCCCAGGTACGAACACCATACAGTAGTGAAGGACGTATCGCTCCTTTATACATACACACAATTTCTTTGCTTCCAACTTTAAATTTCTTGGACCACCAGCAAGAAATTGTAATACAACTTCTTTACTCTGTCCAGTGTATGTTTAATATGTTTATCAAATGTTAGCTTGTCATCGATAACAATACCAACATATTTAATTTACCTCACCAAGTGTATGCGCTTTCCACTTAATTTTATAAATGGGTCTCTTCTTTCCTTAAAAGCAAAGCCCATCCACAATGCCTTGTGTCTTCTCCTGCGAAAATTACGACTTGATTTCCTTTATCTTTTCTTCTAATTTTGTCATTATCTGTCCACTCCTACGCTATGTATTCCCCTCTACCTCAACCACCAAGTCATCCGCATATGCTTTATATGTTACCCTGTCTTTTCAAATAAAACAATATATTGATCAGAACATTATCCATGATATTGGGCAGGTCTTAGAATTTTCGCAATTCTAATTCCTAAATACATTCCGGAAATAGAAGCTGTACCAAATTCAAATTCCTCTCCACAATCTAACGTCGATTCCATTTCTCGTGAGTCACAAACTCTTTGCGAAAATAAAATAATTATATTTCATCATAATGTCCAACCCCTTTCAATCAAATTGACACACATTGAAATTCTGGTACACGAAAGTCGATTCGATTTGCTATGCCTCACAGAGCATTGGCTTTCAACTAAGAACATCAACGATACTGCTATTTCTAATTATTATTTAGCAAGTTCTTACTGTCAGCAAAATTTTTAAAGCAAAAATCCCCACGGAGGTACGTGTATCTTCGTTCGTAATGATATTTATCTTCTCCACTGACAGGCTACGAGAACTTCTGCGTAGATAGTGTGTTCGAATTTTCTGGAGTTAATCTGACCGACACCGGTACTGTTGTTTTGTGTTTTATACACCTCCTCAATCAGATCTTGACATATTTTTCGGAACTTCGAAAATGTTTTAAATCATATCACACATAAATCTACTAAATCAATCGTTATATGTGGCGATTTCAACATCGATTTTCTGAGTACATCCGACTCTGCACATTCTCCAGTTAATCGATTCAAGAATCATATCGACTCCTTCAACCTTATTATTACGATAAACGACCCCACTCGCCTCTCCGGCTCATCTCAAACATTGATAGATCAAATTATAGTCAACAATGGAATCTCGTATCTCTCTGACGTGTTTATCGCCGGATACAGTGATCACTTTGCTCAAGTATTGACTATTAATATTAAACTAAAACCTCCTAAAATCCTTTACAAATTTACAAGAGAGTTTAATGAAATAAATCTATATTTGCGTGAAGAAACATGGAAATAGGTTTACAATTGCCAAAACACCGACGACAAATACAATGTATTTATCTCAATATTCCTAAAACATTACAACTCTAGTTTTCCCATAAAACGCAAGTTAATTAACACAAAGAAATACAATAGATGGATCACCCAAGGGATAAGGATTTCTTCAAAAAACAAACTCTCTTTATATTATCTTTCGAAACGCTATAACCAACCACCCCGATTTCATAATTAATTTCGTAAATATAAGACTATTCTTCGAAAAGTAGTCTATGCAGCTAAAGTAATGGAAAACGACAGGCATATACTGAAATCGAACAACCGGATGATAGCCATGTGGAATATTGCACGTCAACTTCAGACAATCGCGAAGAAAATGTTTCTTTACTAAACGATGGCAAAATCGTAACAAATCCTCAGGACATCGCAAATTTGCTTAATTCTTACTTCTCAGAAGTTGGTAAAATAACGAACTCATTATATCCAAATGAATGTTCTCCAATTATATCCACCCACATAATCAATTCTATGTTCACTTCCGAAACTAACGCCAGTGAAGTCATGGAAATCATCATCTCCTTAAAAAAACAAATTTTCAACAGGCGTAGATGATATACCTTAGTTTATTGTTAAATTTTCGTCCCACGCTATATTAAATCCTNTCTTCGTCCCACGCTATATTAAATCCACTCGTAAATATTTTTAATAGTTCTTTATCGGAAGGGGTGTTTCCCAACATATTTAAGAGAGCTAAAGTGAAACCTTTACACAAGAAAGGAAACAAACATAATTTTGGAAATTACCGACCAATATCTCTACTACCCACTTTCTCAAAAATCCTAGAAAAATTGTTCTATAAGCGTCTTCTAGATTTTTTATCAAAAAATAACATTCTCTCTGACGATCAACACGGTTTTAGGAAATCCTTTTCCACTACAAGCGCCATATCGTTCTTAAACGATGTTACCACATCTCTTGACCGTTGAGAAAATGCTCACGGTGTGTTTTTCTTGACTTTTCCAAAGCATTCGATGTCATCGATCACGAAATTCTCCTTTCCAAATTGCATTCTTTAGGCATTCGTGGACTTCCACATCAATGGCTAACTTCTTATTTAAAGGATAGATATCAACAGGTAGAAATATCCTATATGAAAAATGAAATACTTGAGCGTTGTCTTTCAGAAACAAAGCCACTTACTTGCGGAGTACCCCAAGGATCAATTCTCGGCCCTATACTCTTTTTATTGTATGTGAACGACATGTCATCATCCACATCAGATTGCAAAATGGTTCTTTTTGCTGATGACACTAATTTACTATGTAAACACGCCAATGCTCAAAAAGTTTTGTCTAACCTTTCGACTTGGTTCCATGCAAATCGTCTCATTGTAAACACTGACAAAACAGTGTCTATGTCATTTCACAATAGTATCACAAAATCTTTACCCCAGGTTTCTCTTTCTTTAAACGGAACACAATTAAAAACTGTTACGAATACAAAATTCTTAGGTCTCCATATGCAAGACAACCTCAAATGGAATTGTCACGTTGCCAATCTTAATTCCCAATTAAGCAAATTGGGTTACGTATTCCGAATCTTAGTTAACGCAGTGAGTCCACGTATTTCCCGTTGCGTATATTTTGCAAACGTGTACTCCCATATACGTTACGGCATTACCATCTGGGTTAATTCCGGTCAGAGTATTCAAACTTTCAGAATTCAGAAGAGGATAGTTCGGATAATTTGTAAATCTCACCCCCGAAATTCTTGTAAACCTTTATTCAAGGAATTAAATATCTTAACACTTCCCTGCATTTATATTTATGAAACGGTCGTGTTTGTTAAGACCGAATTACCGAAGTGCCACCCTTTCTTTATACGAAACAGTCTGGTTCACGAACACAATACTCGCAATAGTAGTAATATTCATCTCCCTAGAGTCTCAACCACTCTTTGCCAAAACGGACCTAATCATTCGGGAATCGTTCTATATAATTCCCTGCCCAAGAATATAAAAGATGATATGAAATTTAATCTCTTCAAATCCGCAGTTAAAAACTACCTCCTGCACCAGTGCTTCTACAATGTAAAAGAATTTATTGATTGTAATAAAATCGTCTTGTACTTTGTCATGCTATTGCCGGAGTACTTTTAAAATAACAATTTCAAAAACTATTTTCTTGCATGATTGTTGTGTCTTCTGATTCATCTTAATTTAGTTTTATGTGTACTCAACTTTGGCACTGTTGTGTACATTAATTCTGTAGCCCCATTCTGACCCGGGTTTTTCTCTGTTTTTCCTTCGGGTAGAGGCGGATTTCTTATTCAGGTTCTCTAGGCTTTGTCTAGGGGCGTGTTTATTGTAACAATAAATCGTGAGTTTAGTGTTTTTTTCTACTCTTTTGTTTTTTAAACACTATACTCAGAATAATCTATAATTCGATAATAACTTGTACATGTAATTTTTTGCGTAAAATTACAAACATATTGACATCCTGTTAGTATTATAACTCGCTGCTAACTTTTAATCTTATCTAAGAACTTATGCTAAACATTTTTGAATCCGCCTCTGCCTTAGGACCCTTGATCGGAATTGATGGGATGGTCCCTTGGTTGCTTCCGGAGAGTAAATTAGTTTATTGTCCTCCACGTGGTCATATTCAGTTTGTACTGTTTTTTGACAATTCATTTATTAATATTATTATCATGCAAATACATTTGTATTTGGCAACCACAAGTAGTATTAGCCATAGGTAACGTGGCAAGCTCATTTCCCATGTCATAATAACTTTCCATCTTGCGTTGTGAAAGGTTCTACGAATATCTAAGGGCTCTAATGACCTCGAGAGCGAGCCGTAAAACCCCTTTACAAATCTACGAACATCTCTAAAAATACAGAGGATATGTTTCCATTTCCTCTGCTATATCATCCAGAAGTCTTTCTACTTTTTCTATTGTTGACGTACCCTCCCAAAACACATATTTTCGATCATCTAATTTATTTTTTATATTATTTTTGTCAGTGGAAATATCATTTTACCTCTCAGAGTACACAACAAACTAAGGACTTGACCCGGTCCTTTTACGTTTCGCCCTTCCCACTCCCCTGCACTGATAATACCGTGCTCCTATGTGAACTTGATCTTAACGGCATTGGTAGTTTAATTAAGCATCTCATCAACCCTAAAATTATGGATCTGATGCAATTGTCATTTTTCAATTAGTGTTCAAATACTTTCACATACAAACTCATTCCCTCTAAGGGTGCTGGTAGTATCTTTCTTCCATGGCTGAATTTAGACTTGCACGATATCAGGAATTTCACTATCAACTCAGCAACGCCGAAAACTGTAGATTCGTAATTGGTTTCTGTCATGTTTATATTTTTCATGGCATACCCTTCCCTAACGGTGGTGGGGTTTATACGGAGTGATAGTGAACTTTGACATTTTCGAGAATGTCACTACTAATTTCAGCGACCCCGAAAACTATGATCCCGACACTGATTACAGTAATTTTGATTTATCGTTCAATTACATCGCCTCGTCATCCCCTTCCCAAAGCGAGCGTATTCCCTCATAGACGTAGCGAAATTGAGAGCGTGTCTCTGTGCTTGTTTAAAAATTATTAATTCAACAGCATTATCGGTCGTTTTATTATTTTTACCGGTCCCCCTTTCCCACCTTTACCCCAGGTATAATATTTCCTATGTGGATTGAATGATAAAGTATCGGAGTCGTCCGTATGCATCTCAACGGCTCCGAAAACTATGGTTTCGAATTTAATACCATATTTTACGATTGTTTTAAAATGTCACACCCCTTTTCTGGTGGTGTCAGGAATATCTTACCCCCACAGCGCTTGTTGTCAGATAGTCTATCATCTATATATCAAGTTTGGTTGAAAATGCTTGAGGCATTCCAGAGTTATGCGATACATAAAAAATCTACAATTGGATGTAGTAGTAATGTTATGTTTGTAATGTATTTTGAAGCGGACGAGGAGTGAACGGATGTAAACCAGGATGTAAACTAGGGATGACTACAGCTGCTCATTCGGGCATTTTGCACGCGCATGCATGCTAAGTGCAATTTCTCATCAGACGCCTCATTGAGAAGAAGATGACCGCGCGCTAGTGTACTTCAGTGCTACTAATCTTTTTTATCGGAGTAACAGCCGTGAAGATTATGTCCTACATATGTCCGAGAAGCAGAGAAGTATTTGGACCATTCGCTTCACTGTGGTGTTATGTTTCTTCAACCCGAAACCGTAGTGGTATAAAACCCGATGTACTATTTGCAAAAAGATTGTGGTATACAAGATAAGACATTTCGACGTCCTTCATTCGAACCAGCTTACATTACGAATGCAACAGTAAAGACCTTTAAATGCAGTCACAATTGTTGAAGACCCAGATGTTAAGCAACAGTGTTTATCATTTCCGTTTTTTTTTAAATGGAAAAAGTAAATGTGACGATGTATTTAACGAAGTGTGTTTGGTGACTTGAACTCAACGTTTGAAAAATGTTGATAATCTCGAAGACAAATTAACTTTATATGTAACTGAATTTAATATCATTGTTGAAAATATTTCTTCTTCCTTACAAATGGGACATTTTGTTATGATATGTGACATGTTTGTCTGCACTCTCTAGAGGTTTAACATTATTTTTAAAGTGTTCCCAAGTTTCGATAATTTCATGCGTTTGCTGGTGAAATTATCTCGATGTTCGGCAGTACTTACACTTGCGAACAGCTTTTTTAAAAAATTAAGCTCACAAAATCCCGTATGAGATCAAGGCTCGCGGTTGAAACCTTTAAAAGTATTATGAGCATTGTATCTGCTCGAGACATACAACTTAGAATCGAAGATATTTTAACTGAAGAGACAGTGTAAATACTGTTTCTAACTTTCATCAATTTTTCTTTTGTCACCTCATGAATTTGTATTATTTTTATTTATTAATTTGTGATTGTGTACGTTATTTATTTGTTTGAGAATGACAATGTTCTTTATTATTATTATTAAAATCTTCAGTGTTATGAATATTTTGAAAAGAATTTATTAACTTTGTTATCCTCGTTGCTCTGCTCAGTAACACTGATTCCGTGTTTGAACCATAGACATGATATAGACCCAGTGATCTTATGTACCGGTTGTCGGAAGGGAGAAACGAAGTTTAAGATGTCTCTCTCTCTCAGGTGATGACTTGGGGAGGGGAATTCGATTGCTTTCTAACTGCTGACTGTAGAGCACAAGTCATTACGCACAAATACCGTACCCCCTCCAAGTGGATGTGTGAGAGAGAGATCTGTACCAAACAGTATCTTCTCTCATATCACGGACAGACAACCCACAGCAGAGATCGCTGGGTCCTGGCTGGGTCTATATCACATATAATCAACGGTTTGACCTGCTCCCTCATCTGGAAGGACGGGAATGTGCCGTCGTTTTTAACGCGGAACCGCTCTTGGAAATTAGTACCCACACCAAAATGGATTTCTAATATTCACGCGTAGGCAGTGGCGGATCCTGGACTTTATTTTGAAAGGGTGTTAGATCGAGAAGTGTGGGAGTAGGGAAAATTTGGAACCAATCTACAATTCCGTAAGAATTTTGTTTATTACCCAATGTGAAAATAGACCTACATACATACTTTTTAAGAAATGCAAGTATATTTTAATTTTCAGTACAGTCGTTTCAGAGAGAGCTTGAGGCGAGAAACCTCGGGGTGTAGGTACTCGAAAGAACAAGCACATGATTTTCCTTTTTTGTACTCTTTCGTGTCTATTTACACCGTAGTGATTACATTTTTCTCGACTTTGATGGGGAAGTCGATTCAACTAGACGCAAAAAAATTACTGGTTTCATTTGTGTGTGCGTGCGTGTATACTTATAAGGAACTTAAGTTTCAAAGAGTTTCGACGGAGATGATTTCCATTGTACTAGGGTATCGTTATAAGAAACAGATAGAAGAAGAATTATTTTCATAAGTCTCTTGTTCTTAACAAAACAATTCATATCGAGTGGTAATACGCAATCATAAAAGTTCTCATGATCATATTTTGTTAACAAAGAAGATTGAAGGATTTATAATAAACTGAACCGTAGAATATATTTAAATGCCCGCACTGTAAATGTCTTGCGTTTGATTGGCTTGCGCTGCGATTCCTCGGAACTGTGTCACCTGTTTTCTTACACTAGGGGGTTAAGGTATGGTGAAGAGCAGCAGAGCAGGCTGAGAGCAGGGCACTGGTAGGGCAGGTGGATCAGATGTGTTGAATTGTTGATATTGGTTATGATTGTGAATTGTGTTGTGTGTTAAGCGATGGCTCAGTGAGTTAACATTCCAGTTAAATGCAGTTTTGAATACATTGAACTTTGTTCATTCATACACACCTGGTAATACCGTCGATATGACTTCAAATTTTGTATTAATAAGTGTTAAGTCATGATTAGCAGACAGGTAGTATTTACTTCTAATGCGTACTCATTTTGCAAATGACGTCGATTTTCTGTTGGCTGCAAATTATCTGTTAATGTATCAGATTTGGGGTCAGAAACTTTCGGAAACATGAGTAATGCGTGAATCCGATGTTTCGTTTATGTAATAAGATATGATGAGGTTATGATATCATTAAGCATGTCAGTTGAGAATTTTTATTTTCAAATTTATCATTTTACTATTTACACTTAAGCCTTTGACATTTTAGGTACATACTATTTACTAACCACTTTCTAAGCATTTTTTGTATTAATTGGATTTGTGTTTTGATAGACATCTAATAAAGAGGTTTGTGCTTTGCAGTGCCATGACTCGATCAGCGAGATGTCCTCATGTTAATAATCTTAGTGACTGCTGTCAAGCAGATATTGAAAGGGCCAAAGAGGTGAGACATTTTTCAGAAATTATTGTGAATTTTAATTTTTAATTATTTGACTAACGTATGTTTATTACAGATTTCTAGGTGTTCAGAATGCAATTCGCATGGCCCTAATTTATGGCTTTGTTTATACAGAAGTTGTCTACGAATTGGTTGTGGAGAAAATCAAAATGACCATAGCACAACTCATTATAAGGTAATTGCATACTGAAAGAGCTGAACAAGAATTATGCATATTAATACTGTTAGCAAAATTACTTGTGATCCAAATGGTGACAGCAGCCATAACTGAAATAAATTATAGTAGACTCTTAAGTTTTCTGTGCAGTTATTGAAAGTACCAGAAAGTAAAATGGTTTATTATTCTTTTTTTGGAAACATGATATGAATTGGATACTCTTATTTTCTTCGCTTCTCCATTAATCTTATTCTTTCAGACAGGTTTCATTTGGTCACTGGATTACTTTTATTAACTTCTGCTTTTATCGAAATATCTCAATGCTGCCAATAAGCCATGTAATATGTCTTCTAGCCATTCAGGTTTGACAATAATTAATAAACTAATAAACACTAAACTTATGGAAGTAGTTTAATTCTTCCTTTTTCGCTGATATTTGACGAACAGTTCAAAGATACACTAATAATAATAAAAACCTAATTTATGACCTAAAAGTCAAGTAAACACTCAGTATGACTCCATGGAGGACAATAAATCTCTGGAAGCAAGTAAGGGACCTTTCCCCCAACTTTGATCATCAGTGGTGGACTTAACATTTCTGTACTCTAAGGCAAATATGACATGCCAACCCCTGAATAAAGAACAAAAACAATTAGCAGGTTGTAACTATAGAAAATTTACTATAACTACACAATTTGTTTACTATAGATTTATGACATAACTTTCAATCCTGGCCTGCATTTTTCTTAGCATGGTCCATATTATTGAAGTAAGTTTTGTTAAAAGGGATCACTATTAAATTGAACATGTGTTCACAGAAAGTCAAATTTGTGATAATTATGTTTCCAAGATTGTTATATGTGGTGACATAATTATATTACTTAGAAAGAAAAAATTTAAAATTTATGTTGGAATAGTTAATGCGAGTTCATTATTGTCATGTGATATTATCACCTTATTAAGTTAGCTTGTTTATTTTTGTGAGAAAATATTTACATTATTTTATAAGTGTAAATTGTTAACTTAAATTAGACTTATGAATGATTTCTCTTATTAAATGTGTGGTAATTTATAAGTGCATTATTTTTTATAGTGTAATATATTATTAGTTTACCTATCTGGAATTCAGCTATAGTACTTTCATTGTTTTTGAAAATTTAATTGTAGTTTCTTCTTGTGGCAGATTTTGCTCTATATGTATGTATATTTTACCCTTCAGATTGAAGTAATTTTTTGTATTGTAATTGATGGAGAATTGAAAAGAAGAGCTAGAAAGATGATAGTAAGAATGTTAGTGGTTTTTAATGAATCTATATTCAGTTTAAATGATGAACAAATACTACTTTCTACAATTTATTGTAATGTGGTCTTTTTCCTTTAGTTTCAGTAATAGTTATCCTTAGTTTTAACAATTAGTTTGTTAGCAGGAAGCTTAGGAAAACCTACAGCGTTTTAAAACTATACATTGAGAATTTATTTATTCTCCTGTGCACTTGTAAATGATGACTCTCCATTTTGTGATAGTTGGGTAACGCTTAATATGAGAAAGAATACTTACAATTATGAATGTGTTTATGAAAGCACTTAATTGTGAAGGAGATGAATTTTTGTCAAAAATTAATTTTTGGAAACCACCAAAGAAGTTATATTTTTCCCCATGTATTTTTTTTGTTCTGAATGTATAATATTGATAATGTAATTTTTATGTTGTTATTTTGGAATAAGAGATGGTATCAGCCATGTATATTATTATATTTTATTTATATTTGTTAACAGAGTGGACAGGAGTGAGGAAGTAAAAGAGAATTCTTTACCACAGTAAAATGTGTGATTATTTTAAGTAAACTATTGAGGGGAGAATAAATTCTCAATATAGTTTATAAATAATATTAATATTTGTTTTCTGTTCACCATAGCAAATTTTTATTAGCAGGAACAATAGAGAGAGGAGGGTAATTGTGTTATGAATTGTATGTTTCAGAGCTTCAGAACTCACTGTTTACATTTGAATTTAACAACTTTAAGAGTCTGGTGCTACTTGTGTGAAGATGAAGTATTTCTGGATCATCCTGATTCAGTAATGGCAAGGCCTTCTTTACCAACATTAAGATATGGGCCACCTCCCGAGTCTGGTGACAGTAGTGATAGTGAAGATAGTCGAGAAGACAACGGAAAACCAAGAGGTGAGATCTTGAATAAAACAATATTCACATTCTTTTTAATGTGAGAACCAGTTACAAATTGGATCATATCATAGGATCAATAAGATTGCTATATTTTAATTGGTTTTCAAAAATAATGGATACCCATAAAGTTAAACAAGTTTGACAAACTCTATTTTTGATAAGATATGCTTTTAATATAAGATAAGCATACTCTATTTATGCTTGATAAGATTTACTAACATTCCAGGTTTGACTGGCTTACAAAATATTGGTAATACATGCTACATGAATTCTGCTCTACAAGCTCTTTCTAACACGCCCCCACTGACTCGTTTTTTCCTTGACTGTGGAGCATTTTTGCAAGGGAAAGGTGGTGACAAAAAGCCTGGTTTGTCGAGGAGTTACCACAGATTAGTACAAGAAATGTGGCATAGAAAACGCCCTGGTTATGTTGTTCCATCGGGTATTTTGTATGGAATTAGAAATGTAAGTTATATTTTTATTGCAAGCACTCAATATGTATGTGTACTTCCTACGTATTTTATTTTAATTCCTCTTTTATGGGCTTCTGTGCAAGCAATAAGGAGAAACCTTCTGTGTATAGTGTAAGGTGTAAAAATCAATGATGAAACTTCGATGTGTGTACCCAATTCTTGAAGAAAATAAGTTGTATCTATACACTGAATTATGAAGTTTAAGGAAAACATTGATTATCAATTTTATATCAACATCTGTAGTTTTCTTTTGTCAGTAAATAAAAACTTTCCAATTGCATTTTTTTCAGAAGGCATAAAATTGTTTTGATTCTCAATGTAGTATAAATTTAACTCTCCTCTTGGAATGATTTTAACTTTACAATAATCTCAGCATGGATATAAGTTCTCATTTTGAAAATTTGAAGCTTAATTTCTAATTTGCTTTTAGGTCCACCCAATGTTTCGTGGTTATCAGCAACATGACACCCAAGAATTTTTAAGATGCTTTATGGATCAATTGCATGAAGAGTTGAAGGAACCTCTTGTTGATAATTGTCCTGATAGGTCAAAAAAAGTTCAAAGTCACGGTTAGTTTTAACTTTTGGGGTGCTATATTAATTGCTTGAAGTGAGGAGGAAACCAGTTCTTCTTATTTTTTAGAAGAAAATCAACCTTTGTCTCGTGGTTCCTTTGATGATGTGTCCGAAGAAGAAGACAATATTAATGGAGGACATTCCAGCCAATCGGAAGGGGAGTATGAAACCTGTGATTCTGGTGTCAGCGAACGAAGCTCTCTTAGTGATGAAGGGGATAGAGGGAGGGCTGCCAACAAACGAAAGTATGTATTACGTTGAAATCAGACTTGTGTATTAACATGTAACATGAAAGAACTTGATAGTGTAATATCTTATTGAAACAGATTAGTGGTATGGATATGCAAGAAATTCTCAAAGATGATAATTTGAGTGAGTTCAGAGTTCTTAATGATGGCGTGCTTCAAATAATGTTTGACATAAAATAATATCCCTAGTAACATTTTGTGAACTATTCCATAACAGTACTTATTTATTTTTTATTTTGAGCTCTGGTAACCCACTTAAGTTCTGAATTATAGAATATTATTGTTTTTAATGTGCTAAAATTTTTAGATTATCCAGGTCACCTTCACCACCTGAAAGAATGCGTTCTAAACTCACAGCTCCCTCTGTGAAGGGACATGGATCCTCCCCCAGTTCACCAACTCGCCCTTCACGGAAGAAGCAACCTGTGAAGTTCAGAAGTATAATATCTGATGTCTTTGATGGAAAAGTATTGAGTTCAGTGCAGTGCCTTACTTGTGATCGGGTGAGTAAAATTTTGATTTGACTGGTGTATGTACATGTTGTTGACCTTTTTTAATCTCTGAACAATATTCTTCACCTTTCTTTGTATTTTTCATTCTTCCTTAACTAAACTACTCATTACATCATAACTGAACAGTTGGTTAGATCAGGTCTAGTCTTTTAGTAGCTATCTTAGTTCTATATACATTTGAATTAATCTTTCTTTATTTGATTGTTCATCTATGATCTTACACAAATAGCAGTAGTGCTGTGGTATTAATGAGACAGTTGTCAAAATATTGTAAAACTGACCTGAAAAAAATGTATTTTAACAGCTAAAATTTCAGAAATAATTTTATGATCCGATTTCAATTGCAAAGGAATTATAAAATGGGCAGAATACTTTTAACATTTTTAATCAGTTACAACTTTTTCAGTGAACAATATCATTTAAGAAATATTACAAAAGAGTATTTGAAGTATAGAAAAATTCACCACTAATAAAGGGGATGGTATTCAATTTACTTTTTGTTAGATTGAATCTGCAATGCCTGACATTAAGACAATCATAAGAAATATCTGTTAAAATTTTACAGGATTGACATCTTGAAATGTTGAGGAAAGGTCAAGGAATTTATACTTCTCAAATAATTTAAAATTTATTCCCTTAATTTAACGACAAGAGTAGAATGGGTTGTGAATGTATGGTCTTCATGTTTGCTTTGAATTCTTATCATATATGCTTTATATATTAATGCAAAATCTGTGAAAGAGTTGGGCGTTTGTTTTAGACCTAGGAAAGTCAACTTTATTAGTTTATGATTATGTTCAAAACGTTTTTTGAGTGTGGCATGACAAGCCCAATTTAAAAAATATGAACAGTTATAACAATAACTGTGAGTCAAATCAGGAATTCAGTTGGAGTGATTTATTATCATTGTATTTTTACTTATCCTGAAAATAAAAAGTACCTACATATTTGAAAACTGATTGAAACTGATTAAGTTATTAGGAAAGTTTGTGAAAATTACTACTACTAGTGTCAGTGGTAATTATCATGTTTTCCCCTAGGGAAGATAATCACACTTGAAAAGTTCATGGTTCATTGTTGTTGAACCTCCATTTAGTCATTGTTCATCTGTGGGAAAAGCTTATGGAGTGATGTTCTTTCAAGCCTCTCAACTGTATAAGGGTGTGATGTGATCCAAATCAGTGTAAATCTGGTGTTATACTGCATCGGGTGAAGGTCTAGTGATGTGCATGGCCAGACCAAAACAATGCGACTATTGCTCTTGTTATTGCATACTCTATTTCAACTGTGGTATTGCTCTAGGAATGTTAATCTTGGTCTTGTGATGTTGAGACTTGAGTCTTGATATTGATCTTGTATGATTGGTACTTATCCTTGTTTTGTTTTGTAAACAATACTATGTTGTATTTTTGCATTTGTGTTAGCTTACAATTAGTTATCTATTATGAGATTCCTTCATTATAATAAAAAATTGACATCTAGGATCTTTTTGAGTATGTTTTTTCAATCACCATAAATAATGTTACAAAAAAAATTTAAGGTGGAAAACAAAAAATATATTAATTTTTGTGGTGACAAAGCCATTTTATTGCCAGGTTCAGAACTAAAGCTGAAATACTTTCTCAAAGTAATGAATAATATACCCAATTAGTCAATTTTGTTGAATAAAAGAACATTGGGTAGATAGACGGAGAAAACTGTGTTAAAAAATTTCTCTTTTTTGAGTCTATCAAATGTCAAATTTGTGAAAACAGAATTTTTTGTTTGTTTTAGGTTTATTATGAGTGTTTCTGAACCAGAATGATGTTAGAGCTTTATATATTTCCGTTGTATGTGTGGTTTTTGCTTGTCTTCATGCATCAGTTGCTTGTGATAGTGTGCCATTAGTGATCCTACTCTTTATTTCTCTTGCAATTAGATATGTGTTTACTATAAATGAATGTACTACTTACATCGTCCTCTTACTACTGACTTACCTTTGGGTAGTTCGTTTGTGGTGAGTGGATGGAGGAATTTTGAATGTAAATTTGTCTCAGAGTTCATGAAAAATAGTATGTTAAACAATTTTTGCATAGAAGAAGAAAATTATGAAGAATACTTATGATGAAAAAATTATTAATATAAAGAGCTTATCTAGATACAGCACATGTTGCATTGAACAAAATGCATGGCAGCATTGATAAAAACATAATAGATTGCTTTTTTATTGAAAGGTGTTAAAATCCATAGAATGCATCTTCACTTGTCTAAGTTGATGAACTTCACTCCGAATCCAGAAGTAAAAAACACTTACCAGCATTTTCATCAATAACACTTAATCCTAAATTTTGATTGTCACAGCAGAAAAGAGAGCATTCACTTGTCAATTTCTCAATATTTTTACATCTAATGTATATAATAATATTCCTCGTTTTTCCCCTGAATTTCAGTTTTTGTTTTGATTTGCCCAATAGAACATTTCTTGCTAACTTAAGAATTACTTCTATACATTCTTGATCTAATGTACTTGCATTTGTAGTTGGTCTGTATTAATAATTCAATGTTAAATTTGTTTTGTAGTGTTAAGTAATTTTTACTTTGGGAACGTACAGCCAAGTCTTTGTGATGCCAATTATTCTCACTTCTTTAGTTTGTTGAGTTGTGTTAGAGAAGTGTGTGTGGGTGACGTCTCTGAAAAAATATTTTATTAATCATTTACATCTTAGCTTTTTTGTTTGCTCACATGTTCCTACTTAACATTTGAGTTGTATCTTTGCTTTGTGATACCTCTATCACTTTATGTCCCAAATTCCTCAGTATTAACTACCAAGACTTTTGTACACACATTAATTTTAGTTTTGTGGAAAGTGTTGTTTTAAAAATTTGTCTCTGTATCCTTCAATGGAGTTTTTACTAGTCTATATGAAAGGCTATTTATTGTAAAGGCTTGAAACCATTCCTGGATTTAATTATCACCTGCAAAATTACACATCAAGATTACTTTGTATAATTTATATTCAGGTTGTTAAGTTTAACATTTGTTTGTATCTTTGGACCTTGTAATGCAGTAGTGAGTAACCAATACAAGGATTTAACAAAAATGGATATTAAAATTTTTGTGCACGGTTGCATCATGTCAACAACGTTCAGATACAAACAAATTAAAAAAGGGCATTTTCACACTTTTATTGCTATTGTCAAAGTATTTCTGGGGTCAAATTTCAACACAATTGATCTCTTTTTGTACATAATTTAGTAGTAAACAATGTTTGTACTATACACTGCTGTTTAAATATTTCAGTTTATAAAAAACTAATATTTTGTATTCTGATCTTATGTCTGAAGCATGCACTTTCAGTTGTTACTTTTTTTATGTACTGCATTAGTATTTACCGGGAAGTAATCATACAAAACTTTTTCCGTACACCATATTTTTTTCCAAATTTTTTTACTAATTCTATTAATGTTTGGTGTAATATGAACACATTGAAATTATACTTCAAATGTGATGGGAAAACTTTTGTTATGTTCCCCATAGTACCACTCTTGCCCATATCAGGTTAAGTTTGTAGACCAGGTATAGGCAACCTGTGGTGTGCCAAACCAGCCTTTGGGGTTGTGTAGGTCATGATATACTAAGCAAAACTAGCATATATTTTTTGTGATTTCACACACAATATATATTAATGAATACTAAATTACATCTGCCATACATTTTAATAGTACTAGGGATGGGTTGGTCCCAATGTTCTCCCCAAGCAAAGAATTTTACTGAGAACACTTGGTATACATAGTTTTTATTATTATTAAACAATCAAGAGGCATTTGTATCTGATCAAACAAGCCAAACCCTCAAAACTCACAATTGAATCATGAGATTCATGCTATAACCTCTTCAAACATCTTTGAATCACAAATCTGTCCTCCAATAAGAATGTGGCAACTTAAATATTTTTGTGGGAAGTGTTTTTAATGGAGCCCACTGACATTTATTATTTTAGTATCTTCAATTCTGAACTTGATGAATGGTGAACATAATATGTTAAGTCATATTACAATTGCCTTTATTCTTTAATAATTTTTTTTTAAAAATTGGTTAACATGGAAGTATTTAAATTATCAAGATTTATCTGTTTAAGATTTATTCAGAGGAGATAGTTTTAACAGTGTTCTCAGTCATGCTATGATAATGTCAGTATAATAAACTTTTTCTTCAAAATTTCTGTGGATCATGAGTATTTTAACATGAATGAGATGGGATAGTACATTGTACAAAGACAATTGAAATAACTTTATTACAGAATTAATGATCAATTAAACTTAGATTCTATGTATCTGCTGAATCACCCCATTTTGTTTGTTCATTGTTCTTCAAAGACCTCAGTGCTCATTGGTCTATCTTCTACTTTTAAGAAGTACTGAAGTTTGCCATTATACCTCACAAATTGTTTACATGTTTTATAGTCCAGTTTCATACATTTATTAGAGAGTAAATTTTGCTCATCTGTTCCTACGTTACACTTGAGCTGCATCTTCTTGCTTCTGTCTTCATTGTGAAATGCTAACTTAAAGTGGAAATTTGTTGCATTTTCTGCTGGTCCTAAGTAAATAACATTAAATGAAATATTTCCTTCTTTGTCCCTTTTGTAAATGTAAGCAAATAGTTCACCTTTTAGTTCTATGAATAAGTTGTCATTATAAGTTGAGTTTTCATTCGAAAATTCAACGTCACTGAAAAGAATTTCTTTTGAAAGACCCTCTAATACAGAGACAGCATGATTTTTCATTATATGACAGTTAAGTATATTCTTGCGACCTTCCCAGAGACAGTCAGGCACATAACATTTGCAAAATTTAAGATGACAAACACCCTGGTGTTTACGTATTTGATTTAGTGATAGTTTTACTGTACAACCTAAATCAGAATTTTCACAGGAGTAGAATACAGATTTTGTCAGCAGTTCTTCAACTAAATGGTTTCTTGTTCCTTTGAATTCACATTTGCAAATGGGGCAGACACTTATATTTGGTTTACACTCTTCACATACGTTGTGGCCATTTTCACACATAAATATTTTTGATTTGAACAAATCGTAGCACACTGGACACTCGAGCAGTTTTAAAGTATTTGCGTGCATATGCGAGGCCATTTTACCATAATAAGTTCATAAATAAATATATGGTAAATGTGTTAACTTTGTACCATTATATTATAACTTAAGCATTTTGGGCGATATTGCAATTTGTTGCCGAATGTGGTGATATTTGCCTTTTATCATAAACGCAAGTGTGCGTCACTTATAAGTGACAATTTTCTTGCATTGAACCTTCAGTCTTGTGCACTTTTAGACTGACAATTTTGTTTACCCGGTGCTTTGCTTACCTATTTTTAGTCTATGATTTACACACGCGCTTGTCACAGTAACGTACGCTGATCTTTGTTTGTGGGTTCTCGTCGCACAGTCATTACCGCTACGACCGCTGATACATGCCCTGGTCACAGCCTGGTCAAGTGACATGTCAAGCCAGAATCAGTACTACCAGCTATTGAATACTTTTCTCGCTACACTTTCTATTGCGCCACAGTCCGGACTTCGGATTGCGCGATGTCTTGTTCATATGAGTTTAGTATTTGCCATTTGTACTTGTCGCTAGCGTTTGTCTTGCACTTATGAGCACTTGTACAATTTGTAATTATTTGTAACCACGCTCTTGTTATGGCACTTATCCTGTATGGCGCCGTTCACACTAAGGCGAAATAAGATAAGCGATATACGATAAGCGACACGCACAGACAGGTACTTGAAATCTAAAGGGAGGCGATAAAAAAGGTTTACACCCATGGGATTGCACAACATATCGTAAGTGATATATCGCTCGAAGTACCGCTTGTCGGTCTCTTCGCCGATTAGTATCGTACGATATTTTAAGCTGTGAACATAACGGGAAGAAGAGAAGACAGTTCTGTAATTCTGTTTATTAATTTAGTGAAAGCTCATCAGTGCATCTGGAACTATTCCATTGCCGCATACAGTAAGACAGACGTGAGTCCAATACTAATAAAAATGACGGAAGTGAGACATTTGTTGAAGAGGAAATGCCTGATGAAGCTTTTTCTGTGCAATTAATAGAAAAGCCCACTGGTAAAAGCTAAAGTCAAATACATAAAAAACGAAAGGGTAAAGACCAAGTCGACGATGCTTTTATAGAATGGATGAACACGAAAAGATCTGTTAACAAAAGTGACAAAGATGCTGAACAGCATTTCCTTCTCTCTCTTTTACCGGATTTAAAAAACCTTCGCATGCGTCGTAAGAGGACTTTCAAAATACAAACAGTGTCTCTCTTACGTCAGTTGTTAGAGGAAGACGAACGAGAGAATGTGGAATCCAGTATTTCAGTTGCTTCCAGCCCCTGTATGGAGTCCGTCACCCCATTATGACACTTTACAAACTGTCTCACAAGAGCAATACTGCAACGACTTCGGGATTCAATTCGATTACCCCACTGCCGCAAGGAAGTGGAACTGACTGGTACAATTTGTAAAAAATTATAAAATTAAAAATGCAAAATTTTATTCATACTGTTGTTTATATTCATATCTACTTACCTTATTGTAATCAGAAGTTTTTCATCTGGAGAAATAGCCTTCTTGAAACGTGTATCTCTTTTTTCAAGGGTTCGTGACACTAGGCTATTCAGCAAATGAAAGTTTTCAGGACTCATTCGATAAAACTCCCTGAATTTTGATTCGTGTTGAGACAGCTCTCGAGAAACAACAGCCGAGCTATGGTGCACGTTGGTAAGATTGTAGGGATGTACCCAGTATTTCCTTTTTGTTCTCATCCTACGCCTGAACCAATAAGCCACTATAACGTCTTCCTCACTTGAGCTCATATTTGTAACTGAAGTAGTGGGAATTGCGTTCCCACGACATTTTCATCATCCAGATCGCGCCGATTTATCGTCCGCTGTCATGAACCTTCCTAGCAATATATCGTCGCAATATATTGCTTACGATACATCGCTTATCTTATATCGCCTTAGTATGAACGGCGCCTAAGGATGACGTTCAATGACGTTCATGGTGTTACCAACACTCGACTCAAAACCCGGGCTACTGATAATTTTATGACTAATGCTACCAAATGCTACTTTCATATCTACCAATTTAATATACTGTTGAAAATATGTTGTTATAAAGTATGATTGATTTTTTCGAAAAGTTTATTACGTGGGACAAAATTGGTTTAATTTCGTAATGTGGTTGTGTATAACACGGGGATTCCCTGTAATTATGCAAAGCGATGGATACATGAACTAACGTGTATGGTTGTGGCTAAGGGGTAAAGTACTTGCCCCCCCCCCTGCCCTCCCTGAATACTTAAAATGACCAAAATGTTCGTATAAACGGAAATAAGAAGA
>NNCF01126740.1:259304-278117 GCA_002313205.1 Laupala kohalensis | reverse complement strand
GTTCGAGTAAGTTATTTGTCTCACAAACATCATTTAGCCTGTAGTAGCTTGAGAAGGGGAATGAAATTAATGTCTTGTAGTTAATTGGTAGGGAGGAACAAATTTTTTAACTACATTCTATCCAAACCCTATCTTAAAAATTGACTGGTTTGTTTTTCATTTATTTCCATAATTCTTGTTCATATTATAAACCTTTCTTAACTTTGTTTAAAGCACAAATCAAAGTCAAACTAACCCATAATAGCCCTAGGTTGAGGGGTTCATGGAGGGTAAAGCTCTGCAATTTCTTGGTCTCAGCACATGCAAAAGATGTTTCAAAGCACCAATAGCATCGCTAACTGATGTGTGGTTTTTGCTTATTAGACTGTTACCTAAACAAAAACATACTGGCCCATTACTTATTTCTGTGGTCAATCAGCCCCTCCCTCATTTATTATTTAGCCAAAGTAAAACTTTGACCAGATATTACCAGTCTCGACTACTGAGTTGATTGACATGTTCTTGCCAGAATCTAACTATCCCCCCTCCCAAGTCAAAGAAATATGAAATGTTTTATCAATCTTATTCTTATACTAGTTATTTAAATCCTCTCCACTCTTGAGCTTGAAGAAAACACTCAAGTGTACAAATCAGAATTTATGTATGACCTGGAATTTTACCATTCCTGTATCTTTACATAGTACATATCACCAAGATCTCTGTCGATGTTCTCAGTAACTAGTTCTTAGATTTTATTCTGGGTTTCAAGAATGGATAGCAAAATTAAGGAGGAAGGTAAAGATGTATAAATTGTGGATATTTCATGTAAATTAGATGACCTATGCTGATGAACGTTTATGAATATTTCAAAAAAGCAATCATTGGAGAGGTATTTTCACTTATGCTACATAAATAGTTATATGGAAGTAGAAATATGGGNAAAATTAAGGAGGAAGGTAAAGATGTATAAATTGTGGATATTTCATGTAAATTAGATGACCTATGCTGATGAACGTTTATGAATATTTTAAAAAAGCAATCATTGGAGAGGTATTTTCACTTATGCTACATAAATAGTTATATGGAAGTAGAAATAGGAAAACAATTTACAGTAATATTGCTTGTACTGCCTTGATTAAGGCAATTATTTTTTGTTTTCACTTTGTATTACTGTTGCAACATATTCAGGCAAAACACATTTGTTGACTAGTTGAAAGTTAATCATACTGGTGTTTGATATCTCATTAGGATTTGGATCCAACTGTTACATGATCATTTCTGTTGTCTGTCTGTATAATATGGAAGTGAGGGGTTTCATATATAGTTCAAAGTAATATGTGCACTTGACAAGCCAATAGTACATAGTATTGTATTGACCTTCATATTGTGAGGACCCATGAAGTAGGTGACCCAATAGGAAGCATTTCGTCCAAGTGGTTTAAGACTGGCTGTGTTGCAGCTTATTTAAGTGTAACAATGCCAAATTTTGCTGATGTTTCCCTTTGTGAGTGCACGACAGCAACATTTATACATTTTGCGGGAGTGGGGAAACTAGTAACTTAATGACATAAAAAATTAAATACTCTCACATAAAAAGTGTCCATTTTATGTGGAGTCACTATTGATTGTAGTAACTTATTTCAGTGTAAGTTTGCAGATTACTGACTACTGCAGTCCATTTTATTGGCGTTACTTTTATTCATGGGAATGCATATATTTAAAAAATTCACATATATTACTAGCATGTAGAATTTTTTCTTTGTCCTCTGTAATGAAAATGGGTCCAAATTGCATTATTAAAAAGTGTATAATCTTGTCTGTAGTTTGATATGAAAGATGGTTATTATTGTGGCAATTAAATAATTTAATGACAACTATAAGATAAATTAGTTTATTATCCTCCACATGGTCATATGCAGTTTGTAACTGCTTTTTTGACAATAAAGTTTAATTAATCATGATAATTTCATTCAAAAGAGGCAATGCATAAGCCACTGTCTTCTTGAAATTGGACTTGAAACGTTGATTTAATTTTCTTCTGCCCTTACTCCAGTATCTCAACAATGCTCTGCAAGCTAAGTGCCAAGTGAAAATTCCTGAACAGCGCTCCACTTCTTTTGGGGCTCCACAATTCGATGTCGCTATCCTCAAGTGAGTACAGTTGTTTGGAAGCAGCTTACCCAGATGAAACTAATGGTGCAAGGATACTGCACAATTTTCGTTGGAAACACTCATCAGCCTTTATTCTAGTATGTCAGCTACTCACTATGTCATTTTGAGTTCTTGTGATAAAGGTCATACTCTGCTCGGGAAGAATATATCGCATAAATGTATGTCAGGAGAACACTTTCTGTTAGTAGCAGCATATGCAGGGTGGGGATAAAGGGAATGAAACCACAAAATATGTGACGTGCACTTCGACTCTCATTTATAAACAAACTTATTTTATAAGTGTAATGCGTTCTGAGAATCACTGAGAATTAAGTATTAAAATTATCTAGCATGTATTCTGTAAGTAAAAGAATGTAATAATATATATTGCTAAGGCTCGTGGTCTGCCCCCTCCCCAACTAATTTGTTCATGTGCAATTGTCTATTATTGACATAAGGAGCCAGCAACTTGTAGTGCATCCTCAGACCTATCCTGTCCTTGGATATCATTTAAAGAAATTTGCAAAAAAAAAGTGTTTTTCTTGATGTAGTATATTACTAACGTATAATACATTCATTCATAAGAATTGTAAGAATGTGCAGCTACAAGAAGAATATACTGTATGAGATATGAAAGAAAATGAAATTGGCTCATTTGTTTAGTCCTAATCTGGACTCGCAAATGGATGTATTTCATAGTTTGTATAATAGTTTTTCTTTTTATCGCTATGAATCGGCTATCGTGAGGGAGGGAATTGTTTGGTTTCAACATCCATTTCAAAGCATTTTATTTTATTCTTATATTTGTGAATTTTTTCTTGTTACTACCCCACCAACTCTATTATTCTGTACATCACATAGTTGAAGATGTCATGTTGGTGTCAGCAAGGACATGAATGTGTGAATATTTGGCAATGTGAGAAATGAGAAAGAAGGAGAGACATTAATCTTCTGAATATAAAGTTTTTGAAAATGTATGATTGTTTATGTGGAAAAAAATTATTCTTTTTCTTTTGAACTTATTTTGACAATATGGAACACAAGCTTATGAAGCTTCTTTACTTCTACATGTGAACGTCACAACTTTTTCTTTGAGGAGAATGTTTTTTGCTGTGTGATTGTTTTGGTAAAATAATATAACCATGAGTTTGAATAAAAATTTTGTACTTTTCATCTTTTGTACCCCTTTTTGAAGTGGTGAACAACATTAACCCATTATATTACAATTTTTTTTATTGGGGAAATTTTCAATAAAATCATGTTACGAGATAATATTTTAATAGTTAATACTGAAATAACTCTAAAATTGTTGTTCACGTACATAGAAATGCCTGGTATATTATTGTACTATTAGGTTTTTGCTCTATCTCATAAATGGCAATGTTTAATAGAGTGAACATAAAGAAGTAGAAAACAATGATGGAAAAAAAGGATTATAATACAAATAATAAAAGTTTTGATGTAATATCAAGTGAATTACATATTGTATATAAATAATATCAAACATATCATACAAACATGTGGTGTATATTATAAATATACATTTTAAATCAAGACATATATTGTAAATAATATAAAACAAATGTTAAAGTAAGGCAATGGTCAAATCTCTGGCAAAAATGAAAGTATCCCAAAAAGGTCTGTTTCACAGACATAATTTTCTAATTCATTACAAAATTATCAATTATAGAATAATCCTGAAAAAAAATTTGGGTGCCTTTACCATAATTTAAGGTGATTAGGGAAGGGATGAATGAGAAGTATTCAATATTCCAACAGTGGAAGAACCTATTGGTACAATATTGCTGGCGCATATACAAGAGGGTTTTGGGGACTCCTCTCCAAAAAATCTCTTAGAGTATGTGTGTTTAGTCGCCGAAAGGCATTTGTAATTTTCAAAACAGGTTGATTCATTTGAAAAAAATTTAATTGTAATTAGTTTAGCAATATATTGGTGGAAACGACTGGGCATCGCACAGTGTTCCCTATCCAACTCAACAGTGTTGTAGTGGCAGTGATGATGGTGCCATTGTGGTTGTGAGAGTAGGTGTTGGTGTGAATCACAGATGATACATTTTGTGGGAAGAGTCATCTTTGGAAGTCCATTGGTTATGAATGACAGTTGTGTATTTGCAGATCGATGCTTGGCGATGGTTTGCAATGCAGCAGCAGTTAGTTATTGAAGGAGGGTTCTGAGCAACAGGCTGGGATAAGTAGAGATTCTGTTTTGGATACTTTGGAGAACTGCAACGTTGACCTGCATCCCACCATCCATAAACTTTAGTTATTTCCTGCTACACTTCTAGTCAGTGCAGCAATTGTGGAGCGCAGTTTCTCTGCCCTGCGTTGGCTGAAAAATGAGCATATGTTGGTGAAGAAAGTCTCACCGAGCTTGCTCTCATGTCAGTTCACTGTTAAATTCTACTGGAGCCAAAAACAATTAATTGTAGATTTGCTAAAGGGGAAGAGATACCAAGAATTTGTATCATAAATATTTATCCCTAATGAGTTCAAAGTGTTCTTTTTGTTTCTTGTTTTTGCTGATTTATTAACATGTTTTAATTTAAAGCCTGTACTTCAATAATCATTGATCATTTTTCAGGTGCTTAATATTAGTGTTTCGGAATATTGTTATCAAAGAAATTTGAGATTTAAGTCTTACAATCTTTTCTAGAAAGTTTATGTGGTACGCTTTTAATAAAATTGCAAAAAAAAATGTCAATTTTAAAAAATGTATATTCATGATGGGGCAATTTTTAACATTTTTTGTCTAATTTTGGCTTCAGTGGAGGTACACTCCCAGTTGTATACTTCTAATTAATTTTTCAAAAGCTGCAGCACCATCTTCTTGCAGCAATTGTGTTCTTGTCCTTGAAAAATTAAATGTTTCTGTATCTTAAGAAGGTGAATACATTTTTTGCATTTTTAATTATAATATATGTTTTGCATCTATCTCTGTCCCCTGTCCCCCCAAAAAATTAAAATAATCTTGAATGTAGGATACTGTTTAGAACCCTCTCTTAATTAACACTGACAATTTTCTATAGAACTTTCAAAATTTTGTTTTTTGTGGAATGACCCATGCCCAAGACAGTATTATTTTGTTATGAACCCCCCTAAAATATCTGCCCCTGTAGTATTGTACTAGCAAAATCTATGGAACACCTAATTACTCAAAAGTTATAATCTTTATTAATAAAAATAATGAATTCACAAAAGTTTTTAGAACACACATAATAAGTCCAAATAAATATAACTTAAATCACAACAATATGAAAGGAAAGAAATGCTTACCTCTGACTAGACATCATTTTTTTTAAACAACTGATTTTCTACATAAATATTTTTATGTTCAGATAGTGCAATGTTGTCAATGTAGACTATTTGAAAATATCTTCAACAACGTACAAAAATTGCTTTAGATTAAAAAAGAAATTAAGAAATAAGTAATGATAGTAATGTTTGTTAATTCACAATGGTACATTAATATTTCTGTGGGACTTAACGGGTTAAAAGATTAGTTCATAACCATGATCTCTAGACAATTCTTGTGTGCATAATATCATCAAGATTGTTTCCCTCTAAGGATTGTGTAAGACAATGTATGCATGTATTAATACTAATTCATTCATATATGTGTTGTTTACTTGCCTTTTGACAGTATAATAAAATGAGATTTAAGAAAAATATGTATATTGGTAAATTTTTCTGCACAGATATCAACTCGAGTTGAAACTTTCCAAGACCTATCGTTGCCCATTCCAAGTCGTGATCATATACATATGCTACATCAAGGATCATTAACACCACAAAAAGGCGGTCTCTCGGCTTGTTCTGATGTTTATACAGGAGAACAGGTACTATAATTGTATGCATATAGTATATCAAAACATTAGCTAATTAGTGAATGGGATTTAAAAGAAAGGTAATAATTTTTGTATTTTTAATGATGTTTGTATTGCATTAATTTACTAAAGTAGTTTGGTGAAATTTGAAGTAACAAACTGGTTCTGCTTAGCTTAAAGAATCAATTCAAGTGATAACCTGTGGTATGCCTTTTTTATTACTGGTATTTTATTCCTGCTCATTATTATAAATTCCACCCTGCCAACATGTTTTAAACGTTGAATAACACAATTATATGCACAATATTAAAATGTATTAGACTCTTCAAAGTATCTTTTCAAAATCCCGGTCAACTTCTTCAAAAGAAATTTGTAGGTGAGGATTCTACCACACATTCAAACTCTATTAAAACAAGATTTAAGACCAAAAACACACCTAACCTTAAGATCAAAATTCTGCCCAAACTTCCATCAAATTCAAGTTGTTTGAATTTGCACTCAAGAGTGTTCTTGCCTGAGTTTTCTTGTTAAATAGTCTTAGTACACTGTGGTATCTCATTTAACCATTCATATTCAACATACAGCTAAAACAAACATTTTTGATTTATATAAACAAAAAAATTATTTGTTATTATGCTTGGTAAATTTGATTTTATTTTCTGATGTGGCAGGGTTGGGTGTCATGGTTGCTAGAATGGGTGCGGAGCTGGTTTTGGGGCCCTACTATCAGCTTACATGACTGTTTAGCTGCTTTCTTCAGTGCTGATGAACTGAAAGGAGACAATATGTACAGGTTGGTACTGCATTTTACTAGTATGGTACTAATTTTTATTTTTTTATCTTATATTAATGTTTGCTTATTGTATTTTATTTTAGTTGTGAAAAATGTAACAAATTACGAAATGGTGTTAAGTATTCAAAAGTACTGGAACTTCCTGAAGTTCTATGCATTCACTTAAAACGTTTTCGTCATGAGTTGATGTTTAGTTCCAAAATTAGTAACTATGTGTCCTTTCCATTGGAGGGTCTGGATATGAGGCCATACTTACATAAAGGTATGCAAAAGCATTTTGTTTGTCTTTGTCTAAAGAACAAAAGATATGTTTTGGGAAAGTAATTATTAAATTCCATTTTATAGATTGTACATCTCAAGTTACAAGTTATGATTTGGTTTCTGTAATATGTCATCATGGAACTGCCGGAGGTGGTCATTATACTTGCTACTCTCTCAATTACATTAGTGACCAGTGGTTTGAATTTGATGACCAGTATGTAACTCAAGTAACACCTGAAACTGTTCAGAATTGCGAAGCTTATGTTCTTTTTTACAAGTAAGTTGCTTTGTATCATAAAACTCATAAATTTTTATAAAATGATATTATTATTATTACTATTATTAATTGTGAAGATATTTTAAGAACTAGGTGTCATGATAAATGTAATGACAGAAACTACAAACAGAGGGGGGGGGGTCTATGTTGGTTTTATGCTTTATTATTGTTATAATTTCTTTTTGCTGAGGGAAGATTGATTTTAGATTAGTTCTAAAAGTTCCACCCCCAACAGAAAAATCTATAATCTAGTCTACTTCCGTATTTACAATAGAAACATATAACGTAGTATATTTTCAGTACACATTTTTTGAAGAAAATAAACATATCCCAAAATAATGTTTTTGTTTCAATTATAGTATATGACTTTTCCAATTTAATTCTTGGTCTAACATTAATCCTAAACAGTTTAATTTGTTTTGTTTGTTCATGTGCTGCACACTTATATATGCATTGTGTGTTTCAGCATAAACAATCAACACATTCATAAGTAATTACGTTGAAAATTTTTTGTTCATTTCTCAAACTAAAATTGATATATTTGGTCTCTTCTGGACTCTGCATTGCTTTTCAAGCCACCATTGAAGTGCTTCTAGTTAAATTTCATTTCCTGCTCAACATCGATCCATTTATCTTTAATATAGCATGTAGCTGTGTCGTCAACAAAAGAAGTTACTGTACCATAAAATTTCACTCAGCAGGGATCATTAATTTATACCAAATATATTCACCCTAAAACCAATCCTTGTATTACTACACCGTTAATAAACTCTTCTTCACTGTACATTAGGATGTGTCATTTTTGGGCAACCTTTTTGTTCCACTTATAACCATGTTGTACATTTGCGGGAAGGTAAAAAAAGAAGGCTGTTAAAATTTGAACTCTTAGTATTAATATTAAGAGATGCCTCATTGCAAATTTCTATTTCCCACTTAAATGACATGGGGGGGAAAAAGATTTGTTCTGAATTTTATATCTCGGTAATGGCACATTGCACAGACACACCATGACATATTTTTATACAAAATTAAACGTTCTGCAAAAAAGATATCTTGTATATTTTTTTTTATAAACTTAACCAGTCAAATGATATTCGAGTTCAAAGTTCATAATGTATGAAATTTTATCATATCTTTGATATTACAGTGAAACTATTGACTATTGAAAATATATTAATTTTATAGATATTTCAATTGCTTTTCTGTAGATAATTAAATTTACTGTAAAAATTCTTTAATTTATAATTAATAAATATTGATAGATATAGTTTTTTAAGTACTATTGCTAGTACTTCTTGCAATATCTACATAAAACATGCTTACGAGTAAAATATCATTCTTCATTCCCAAGAACGGTGAGAAAATTATTTCATCAAAATTTTTAAACAAATGTATTCATTAAATTTTTTAAATATTTGATAATTTATTACAACTTTTTTTACATTTTGTTTTAATTATTTTACTTCTTGTCATATTGAACGTAAAAAAATTAGCTAATGAAATAATAGTAATTATAGTACTTGTTTATTACAATTTGGATATTTCTGGCAATGCTCTTTCACTACTTGTAGTAAAAACTGAAACTGCTCTTAATTTTTGGTTACGCAGGCTTTATACTCTTATAATAAAACTACTCCACGTTCTGCAGCGTCATCATTGTTGCTGATCATCCAATTATTGTTGCTTAAACATTGATAGTATCGATAGGTGAGACTATTGATAACTAATAAACTAGAATTAGATTAAAACCTGAAAAATATAATATGTTGAAATTTAGAAACAAAATGTTTGGTTGTATATTGATTTTTGAATAATTAGATGTACTGTGAGAGTTCAATCGCAGATTTTGAATAATTAGAGATTTAATTCTTTGATACATAAGATGAAAACATTAATTTATATTATTTGTTAATTGATTAATTTTTTTTTTTTTTTTCAATGAAATATATTGACTGATATTGTGTGAATCATTTTATTTATTTCAATTACTTTGCATTATGTTAGAATACATCGTTAATACATATTAGAAAAGTATCCAATATTTATCGATAGTATTGATATTTATATATGAACTATCGGTAGTTAACAATAATGTTGTCTATTGATGTTTAAGCTACACTTCATTCAGTTTCACCGCAATCTGAGACTTTGTAAAATCAGCATTGTTAAAATCAAACGTCAAAATTTTACCTTCCTTTTTCTTCTGTTTCACATGCATCAACTCTGACAAAGATCAAAGCAAGCAACATCAAGTTTCAGTAAACACAGTCAACAAATATCTATCGATATTTATTAATGATAAATTTTCACAGTAAATTTAATGATCTACAATAAAGTAATTTAATGTTTTTCAATAGAGTCAATAATTTCGCTGTAATATTAAAGATACAATGAAATTTCATACATTATTAACTTCGAACTCGAATATCATTTGACTGGTTAAGTTTGTATAAAAATATATATAAGAGATCTTTTTTGTAGAGCGTTTAATTCTGTATAAAAATATGTCATGAGCGTGTTTGTACAATGTGCCATTACTGAGGTATAAAATTCATAACAAAAAATAAATTTTCCTGTGTTATTTAAGTGGGAAATAGAAATTCACGATGAGGCACCTTTTAATATTAATACTAAGAGTTCAAATTTTAACAACCTACTTTTTTACCTTCCCACAAATGTAGAACGTGGTTATAAGTGGAAAATAAAGAGTTGTCCAAAAATTACACACCCTACTTAACATATTGCTTCCTTTCTTTTAAGTAACTTTCAAACCAAGAATGTGGTATTCCTCCAACACCTCATGAAAATAATTTATTTAAAAGAATTTTGAGGTTTGCAGTTGCAAAAGCCTTTTGAATATTCTGAATGATCCCACTTTTTTCCCTGTGTTCAAACCATCATACACCTCATCAAGGAAATTCTTCAAAACTGTTTCAGTTTTTAGGCCCTCTCCGAGTCAGATGATGAAATTCATTTATTTATTTCTATATTACTGGGTACGAAGGTAGTAAATTCCCGCAGGAGGTAATAAATTACCAATGCACAGTTTTAATACAAAAATTAATACATAATATTCACTTAAAGCTAAGTTACATTAATATAAACTAAAAACTAAAACTAAATTTGATTTATATTATCATTCTTAATGTTCATAAAAGTGTATACCAATTAATTTCATTGGACAGTGATGGGTTGGTAAGTAAGTACTTGCCGAATTATGTATTTTATTTACGATTCGCACAACAAACTTTTTGAAAACAAATAATTCAGAATAAAATATTAAATCATTTTCAGCGGTAAAGATAGTATGTACGTTTATTTTAATTAGGATGTACTAATTTGAAATATGTGTGGAGATATTAGCATTTAACATTGCATTACTTTGATATAAACCACAACTTGTTTTATTCGTTTTAGTACATCGCTTAAATGAAATCTTGTTTTTAAAACTATTTTTTATTTACTATTTTATTTTATACTTTTTAGTATTAGAATTTGATTATTTATTTTTCACAATAATTAATCTTGCTTGTTCATTTGTAATACTCAAAATACCTTTTAAACACAAACTTGTATAAATATAAATAAATAGCATAAACAATTTAGCACCTGTGAGTTAAACCTTCCAATAGCATAAACATCTTTTGAGAAACGATTGTAATGATAAGATAAGTTTAAACAAAAAGCATAGGTTATGCAATGCATTATACTTATTTGTATGAGAGAGACTTATTGTATTTCATGGGAAGCTTCCGAGAAATAATTTGCTGCAAGTTATATCGGAATAAAATTGTTATAAAAAATACTTTTCAAAAGTTTTTATTTGAAATATTGCATTGTCAGAGGGTTTACATATGCCAAATTTCAGTTCAATTGGTTGAAAGGAATCTGGTTTAAAATTCAGTTGCAAAATTTGGCCCAAACATACTGGTAAAGAGTGGGGTTAAATAATAGCTTGTAAAAACTGCGAGATTGACATTTATCTCTAATAATAAATTATGTTGTCTTTTCAGGAAGTCATGTGATATTATATCAAAGAAAAGGCAGAGAGCATGTGAGTTAATTGAACTGTCTTCAAATGAACCCAGTCTTCAATTCTATGTTTCCAAGCAGTGGGTAAATAAATTCAACACATTTGCTGAACCTGGCCCCATAGATAATTCTGACTTTTTGTGTGTTCATGGTGGTGTTCATCCATCTAAAGCAGGGCAAATGGATCAGCTTTGCACAATTCTTACTCAACCAGTATGGGAATTTCTTTATGAAACGTAAGTTATTCTTATGATTGTCTTTAATATTTTTAATAGCAATATCACTATTTATATCATACATTGATGTTATAGTTTTGGTGGTGGCCCAGCATGTAACTTCCTTTATGCATGTACTGTGTGCCAAGAGGAACAAGAAGCTCTGCAACGGAGAGTCAAATTAGAACTGGATGAATTTTTACAACTTAATAAAGAATTTCAGGTAATACAGTAAAAAAAGATGGGTTGTTATTTGTGTTTATTATGTTGTGAATCAATTCTGAAGTCTTTCCTTTCAATTATAAACAGGCAGATGAAAGTCCTACAGTTATCTATGCCATTTCCATGGGTTGGTTTCGTCAATGGCAAGGTTTTGTTAGAGGGAAAGATGCAGATCCTCCTGGAGCTATTGACAATACTCCAATAATCGTCAGTAAGAATGGTCAGACAGGAGTGAAAATGGGTAAGATTGAAAAGGGTGTGTGTGTTGTTGTTGTTTTCTTTTTCAAAATGTTTAGGTGTTTGTGGGTTTTATAACTTACTCCTGTATTTCTGAAGTTACCTTTCTCCTATATTTCTAAAGTTGACTAATTTTGCTTTGTGGTGGCTAGCTGATGTATGAATTTTGAAATTAAACTGGTTTCTTACGTAACATTGAAATTTAACGATGTATTCTTAAATGGCCAGTGGTGATGTGAAAATACTTGGTGACACCGGTCACTTTGACTGGTTTCTTCAGGCTAATTTTTGTTAATAACATGCCATTTCTGTGAAATTAGTAAATTAATTTTAGAAAGTAACCAGTTTATTTTTTTAAATTTCTTTATTGAAACTTTAGGGCTCGCCAACATCTAGGTCATTAGAGTCCTTAGTTTATTTATAATAAAACACATATATATCGTAAATCACAGCATTATTAAAAATTAGGTAATTTTAAGGAAACTATAAAGACTATAAAGATTTTTATGTATAACTTATTTAATATTTGAAAACTAGGACAAGCACAAAGAATTTCTATCTAATTTAATTTAAACTTGTGCTTAGACATTTCTTTTTTTGTTGAGCTTTAGGGCTTGTCAATGGCAAGGTCATTAGAGCCCTTGCTTAGACAATAGCAACTCTTAGAAAAAATTAAATTAAATACCAATTGGCTTAAAAAAATTTTAAAAAATATTATCTGTTGAAAATCAGTCTTCCTCAGTTGCCAAACAATCTTTGCATTTGTGGCAACTATATTTGTCCTTCTACTTTTTTTCCACACACATTCAAAGTAATAACCTTGCCGTAAAGAATTAGCAGCCAAAGTAGATAGAAGTTTCATCAGTCTTCAGAATCTGACAGTCTTAATCTCACCCATTGAGACAAATTAAATTGACAAAGAAAACAACACAAAAATTGACTTATCACAAGGACAGTTAAAATTAGACCTTCTCTATAACTAAATAAAGTACGGCAACCCATAAAAATATGCAAAATTCGAATATTTGTTGTATTAGTGCCGTTGGTGATGCAGGTGTTGCCGACCAATTTCATTCCAAAACCGTGTAATGTGAGCCAGGGTCGCTATTGCAGGATGGAGTGTTGATCTGGAACTCACATTGATGCTTTAAATCACAGCCCAAATTGTAGGACAAAAGAAACATTTGTGACTTTCTCAGAACCCTGTCTTACAGATATATGTATCACCACTGGTGGGTTAAAGAGGTGAATCAATATTATTTCCCAAGCCAGCAGTTCAAAATGATCAGAAACATGGTTCAAAACCACTTCATTATTGATATTGTGTTAAAAACTTCTTGCTCATAACTTGTACACTAAGTACACGGCTTATGTCAAAAGTAAGGGCTAGACAGATATAAATAATGATTGACAACACTTTAATTTACAGGTGGACATAAAGTTCAACTGATCTGATAGTCATGGACACAAATTTATCCATATTTAATAATTATTTGTATGAGGAAACTTGGAATAACGTGTACAATTACCAAAACATCAATGTAGTTTTTTAAATGTTCCCAAAATATTTCAACTCTAGCTTGCCCATAAAATGCAAGTTAATTAACACAAAGAAATACAATAGAGGGATCTAAAAACAAATGTTTATTTTTTATTTCAAAACACTATAACCAACCACTGGAATTTCCCTTAATATAAAACTATTCTTCATAAAGTAGTCTATGCAGCTAAATTTATGGAAAATGACAGACATATACTAAATTTGAACAACTGGACCAAACCAAGTTGAATATTGTTAAAAGTTACTCTTTACTTTCTCAAAGTAAGTGGAGAAAACATTTCCTTACTAAACAATGGCAAAATCATATCAAATTCAATATCTCAAAATACATGTCCCCAAATACATCCACCCATGCATCCCATTCTTTGTTCACTTCCATAACATATGTTAGAGAAATGATGAGAATCATCAATTCATTAAAAAACCATTTTTTAACAGGGATAGATGATTTACCCAAATTTATCGTTTAATTTTCATCTCGCATTATTTTAAATCCACTCATAAATATTTTTAATAAATCTTTATTGGCATATTAACATATTTAAGAGAGCCAAAGCGAAACCTTTACACTAGAAAGGAAGCAAACTCAATGTTGGAAATTATTGACTAATTTCTTTTCTCCCTACTTGCTAAAAAATCCTAGAAAAATTGTTCTATAATCGTCTTCTAGATTTTTATCAAACACTAAATTTCTCTCTCACAATCAACACTGTTCTAGGAAATCTTTTTCCACTACCAGCGCCATATTTTCTGTTTTAAATGATTACCACATCTCTTTATTTATCAAAAAAATTCAATGTCATCGATCACAAAATTCTCCTTTTCAAATTGTATTCTTTTGGCATTTGTGGACCATCAATAACCAACTTCCTATTTTAGGCATTAACAGGTCGAAATATCATCTGCTAAGAATAAAGTACTTCAATGTTCCCTTTCAGAAACAAAGAGAACATTGAATCCCTTTCAGAAACTTAATGTGGAGTTCCTCCAATTATCAATTCTCTGCCCTATACTCCTTTTTTGTATGTGAACACCATGTCATCCTCCACATTAGATTGCAAAATGGGTTTTTGTGCTGATGACACTGATGTACTATGTAAGTACATCAACTCTCAAAAAGTTTTGTCTACCCTCTTATGTTGGTTTCATGCAAATCATCTCTTTGTAAACAGTGACAAAACAATTAATCTTTGTCATTTCAGAATAGTATCATAAAATCTTTGCCCCAGGTTTTTTTTTCTCTGTTAAACAGTACACAATGGAATATTGTTATGAAAACAAATTCTTAGGTCTCCATATTGAAAACATTCTCTAATGTAATTATCACATTGATAATCTAAATTCCAAACTAATCAAATTGTGTTATGCATTCCGATCTGTGTAATTTGTCCACAGATTTCCTATTATGTATATTTTGCAAATGTTTACTCCCATTCATGATATAGCATCATCATCTGGAACTATTCCTGTCAGAGTATCCAAACTGTCAGAATTACAAAGACGATTGTTAGGATAATTTGCACAAGTTACTCGGAAAGGATGCCGCTGTCAGCCAGCTTTCTTGGAAAGGCAAAAATGGACCATAACACAGTCTGTCTCAAAACTTTCGTAATGACCTTTGTAGAAGAATTCCTTGATTTTAATGAAAGTGGAAATGGGTGTCTATTTCTCATCAAATGTTATGCTGTTGTTTTTCTGTTCTTTTAAATACTGAATACATCAATTCACCTAGTGTACCCTTAGTATTATTAAGGCAATGACTAAAATATTTGAATATGACAGTGTATTGTCTATTTGTTTGTTTATTGGAATAGGTGTAAAAGTGTTAATAAAATTTGTTGATATTCTATTCTATTATATTTTTTATCTTATCTAGGAGTTTGCTGAAATTTTTCAATTCGCCTCTGCCTTAGGACCCTTGATCAGAATTGATGGGATGGTCCCTAGTTTGCTTCTGGAGAGTAAATTAGTTTATTGTCCTCCACGTGATCATACAGAGTTTGTACTGCTTTTTTGACAATAAATTTATTATTATTATTAAAAATGTATTGTTATGAATCAAGTTTTCACTGTTCCACTCTGAACTAATCTTTTATTTGTGTGTTATAAGTTACTAATTCTTACAGATGGTATTGGTGAAGTTTTATTGGCATACTGAAAAAAACAACTAATTCTTGCTAATATCTTGTATGTCTGTGTATATGTTTTAACCTGCATTACATGAATATTTGTGTGTGTATGTGATTTATATAATTTTACATTAAAAAATATTAAAAATTGATACTGAAAGCAAGATATCTTTTCTTCATTATGTTCATTAACAATATTTTTATTGATCTGTCTCTTTGTTTCAGGTTCTGATTATGCTCAGCTTTCTGAAGACTTATGGAACTTTTTTCATCGCATCTATGGAGGTGGCCCTGAAGTTCTGACAAGGTCCCCTTATCCCCGTGGCCTGTCATCTGGCTGCTCCACTGCTAGTTCTGGAAGTAGAACATGCCTTTTTACTGAGACAACAGGAAACAAACCTGCAGTGACAGGTGATAGAGAACTCATTCACTCACATAAAGCACGGAGCACTGAGAATATTAATATCGGTAATTATTTGACTTAAATTTGCATCTGATTTGTTAAACTTCGATTGGATAACTATTATTCCAGTTTTCTCTCATCATTTTACACTTCTGGAAATAGTTTGTCCAATTGTCATTTTAAAAGTACAAGTAAATATGTGTTTTACAATTTATTTGGGATTGTAATTAATCTAGATCTGTAAGATTTTGCATGAATTTATTTACCAAAAGTTAATAGATTTTATGTTGAAGATGTAAATACAAAAATATTTCGGATACATTTCTACTTACTGTCCCTTGTTGTTCAAGCCAAAAAAAAATCTTCTGTGTTATATACATGTGTTGTATACATGAAGAGCACAATATACTAATGTGGTAACTTTCGGTGAGGTGAAAATGACGATGAGTTAGGAATCGAACCCAGGACTCCTGCTTTGATGGCAGGGGTGTTAACCACTACACTACCCGTTCACCTTCCACAACTGTACGACACTTCCTTGCAGACCTAGGGTGTACAGTTGTGGAAGAAGAACAGGTGGTGTAGTGGTTAACACCCCTGCAATCAAAACGGGTCTCGGGTTCAATTTCCGACTCATCGCCNTGGAAGAAGAACAGGTGGTGTAGTGGTTAACATCCCTGCAATCAAAACGGGTCTCTGGTTCAATTTCCGACTCATCGCCTGACTGAAAGTTATCACATACCTTCACATGTAGCGTACATGGAAGAAATATATGCATAGTATAGATATGTTTTTTAAAATATCTAATATCAATGAGAAGAACATGACAAATACTGATGGTTATTTTCTTCACTGTTAAAGATTGTACCTAACTTTATTCTTGATATTCAGGATATGGCAGTGTAAGTGGAAGGCCAGTCCGAGCTCAAAGTGCTAGTTCGGATAATATAACCTTAAGGATGGCTGCTCTAACTGCATCTGGACATCGGAAGTTACAAGAAGGTATGGGTAGTGCTCCCCAATTTTATAATATGGAATACATTTTTTATTAGTCTCAACTTTTAAAGCTAGACATTGTTGGCTCCACTGTTTGGCCTTTTGTGCTTTTGTTAGTCTTTCTAATTGTGTCTGACAGCAAACATAGGGACTTGACACTATTTTCAATCAAAATACAGTAGTTTGAAACCTCCTGATGGAAGTTGTACTACTGTATTTATCCGAATATAGTCCCCCCTTGCTTTCTGAAAAAAATGCCCAAAAATTCATTGGGGAGGGGGGGGGACTATACTTGGAGTTTAGGACAGGAAAACTGCTTATTTGAAGTTTTGTGGGTGAAAACGAGTTAAGCAAACTCAAGCCGTGTACGTAATGTAACACAAAGAACATTGCTCAATGATGGTGGAATTTGATGCTCGTTCAAAGTGGAAACTGAACTGGTCCATGTCGTCTAGATTTGGCCAAATGCCGTCATGTGCCAACTGTGACAAACGTGAGATCGGATTTTCTTGAGATGGGATTTTCTTTGACGCAACAAAAGTTGGGACTCTAACACTAACTACAAACAGTGATTGAAATCTCTTAGATTGCGGTGAACCTCACCGCCAGGTAACAGATTAATCATGTTACGTCGAATGAAAATGGGAGACGGGACCGGGGGTTTCACAAGTTGAATGAGAATGGTAGACGGGCCCGAGAGGCGAACGGGATGGCGCAGTTGGTAGGCGCATGAGCGCGTAGAGCTCAAGGTCCCGGGTTCGAATCCCGGTCCCGTCTCCCATTTTCATTCGACGTAACATGATTAATACAAACAGTGAGTTCTAAATAATACTCGGACATGTGGAAATAAAACTGCAACATGAGATTTCAAAGAGCCTTTGTATGGATCTGGCAAGGTCATGAGAAGAACTGCACCTGTTAGCTTTCTCCTTTAAGATCCTTATGATTATACTTACCAGAGCCAACCATTTCACATGGAATTGTGAATGAGCATTTCCCTTCAGAAAGACTCAACTCAACTTAATTTTTATTCTAAATTTTGCCCCCTAAAATAAGGGGGAAACTATATTCGGGTAAAGACAGTAAGTGCATGTTCAAAGCCTATTTATTACAGTTAATGGAAAAAAAAGAAGCATTTGTGGTGAGAACACTATCGTGTTGATAAATTCATAATGAGGTTGATAGGACCTTCAATAGTCATGCACAAGAGAACCCCTTTACCACACTTTCCTTCCTGAATACATTCCTGATGAATTTTACAGGTTTAGTTTTAGCAGCTTTTATTCTGTGTTTGTGCTTTTTTGATAACCTGAATATGTTCCCTCACAAATCAGTACCGAATAATCTGCTAATAGCTTGTGTAATTTTCTTGCAGCAAAAGCAATATAATACTCGAATTAAAAATTCTCTAGAATTTACTTTATATAAAAAAGTATTAAGTAATTTGTGCTGTCGAATTCAATTTAATACAGATTTGATGAATGCAACAATTTGTTTTTTATCTTCGACACCAAAGAAGAAATACTTCACTGTGCTTTTTAAAGAGATAAGTCACTTATGCTTGAGTAACATCACACCCACTTGATTTTCTTATGTGTTCATCCATGATTTCTTTTAAATGTATCGTATTTTCCCATGTATAACCTGTAAAAGCTTTAATTCATCCTTCTGAAAAGGCTAGTTGAGTATGAAGTTCTTTATCAAATCCCAGT
>NNCF01126740.1:236962-251327 GCA_002313205.1 Laupala kohalensis | reverse complement strand
GTTTAAGAAGGAAAATATGGCGCTTGTAGTGGAAAAGGATTTCCTAAAACCGTGTTGATCGTCAGAGAGAATGTTGTTTTTTGATAAAAAATATAGAAGACGCTTATAGAGCAATTTTTCTAGGATTTTTGAGAAAGTGGGTAGTAGAGATATTGATCGGTAATTTCCAATATTAAGTTTGCTTCCTTTCTTGTGTAAAGGTTTCACTTTAGCTCTCTTAAATATGTTGGGAAACACCCCTTCCGATAAAGAACTATTAAAAATATTTATGAGTGGATTTAATATAGCATGGGACAAAAATTGAACAATAATCTCAGGTATATCATCTACGCCTGTTGAAAATTTGTTTTTTAATGAGCTGATGATTCTCATGACTTCACTGGCGTTAGAATGCGGAGTTAAGTGAGAGTCCAAAGTAACTTTTTAAGATATCTAGTTCTTTATGGTTTGATGATGTGCATGATCAAAAAGACTTAAAATTTTTAATGTTGAAATAATAAAGGTATCGTTAGTGGTACAATTGTCCGGTGCAGAAGATGTTGACGTAAGGTGGCTCGACATATGCTAGATACACAAAAGTCGTGTGTTTTGTCTGCGAGAAACTTGTAGAATTGCATAAAATAGATTCTAGGAATTAATGCTGACATGAAACTTCCATAATATGGAAGCTGCATATTTTACTTAAAATTTCACTTGTACATTCAATCAACTTGAGCGGAATATACGTAAGTCTTGTGGAGCAGTGGCACTACATAGTCTCACATTATTTTAATTACGACGTTACGACTGATTATTAAATCATAATAATTTCCATCTCGTGCTCTTTATTTACTTCGAAAAATTTACAGAATATTTAAAAATCAAGGTGGGGAAGAGGGGGCACTTATCCCTGAATCAAAAAAAGCTATGAAATTAAACAAATAAAATATAAATGAAAGAAATGAATATTATTCACATTTCCAGGTTTATACTTTCTGGTGAACAAAGTCATATAAAAATCAAAAAAATAATTTATTTAATTGTAAGATCTAATAGAAAATGGAGCATGTGTTGTAATTGCTGTTACTTTAGAATTTTGTCAAATTACTGTCTACAGTCCACACCAGAGAAGAATTATCCAACAAACCCACAAGCTCCAGAAACATTGGTGAGGGGATAATATCACATTTCTTTGCTGTTATTGTAGAGATGAGATGTATCTCCCACATCCTCAACTAGGTCAAAACCTCTCTGCCCCCCTCTGCACAAAGCAACATTTTAGTGTATATGTTAAATTCAAATTATCAAAATTAAATAAAACACACTTTGTACCATCACACAAATTGTTGATTTATAAGCCACATAACATACTCATATCAGTCTGACTGATGATGACAACAGCTTGCCTGAGGTGGGCCCAAATTCAAAATCTCCCCTGGTCTCCCTCGGGTACTTATGTTGCGGAATGGAGTAGTGAAGGAATACTTGCTTTTCTGGGAGCAAGTTAAGGAATGTTAATAAGCTAAAAACTTATGTCCAGGTGCAGGCAATAAATTACTCTGCTGAAGCACACAAGGGACTATCCCTTAAATTCGGATCAAAGAGCCTGAAGACAGTGGAGGGTTTAACATTTCTTCACCCAAAGGATAATCATGACCCCCCCCCCCCTCTCTTATAGGGAACAAAAATAGTTGGCAACTTGTTACAAAATCTATAGAATATTTAAAAACTAATATTAAACTGTTATAATCTTAGTTATTAAACAGAAAGTTAAGAATTTACTGATGAGAGTATTTTTACTCGCTACCCGTGTAGACGCGAGAAGAAAAAGCAGTTTGTTTTTTAAATAATATTTTTATATTATCAATTTTCTAATCCCTCTTCAACAATTTTATTTTTGTTTTTCAAGTTACAGATTTTTCTTGATTACTAGTTAACTAGTGCTGGGCCCGATCGTCCCTTGTAGTAAATCGAATTGCTAGGAGCGCGGGAAACACGCTGAGACGGCTGCTCATTGGTTACTATCACAGACTATACACTATGTTGCCGGCGCCCGGCGCCGGTTTCATTTTGTCTGCGACGCTGCGACACGAACGCTTTAGATGTTCTCGTGATTTCGTTATTCGTGTCTCCAATATTGTGAAGTCTCTATCGACTCAAGTGCTCAAAAATTCACAATATTTCCAAGTCATGCCTAAGAGGAAAGCTGAAACAGTGCGTCCGAAGCGTGAAGTCCAGGAAGCTGAGAGAGAAGATGAAAAGCCTTCGCGAAAAAGGGCTAAAGGTAAAGTAGATAAGTCTGTGGAAAAAAAGCCCGAAGGCAAGAAACTTATGAATAAAACTGATACAGATTATTCCAAATTAAACTTCGACAATGATAAAGTATCTGCTTCTGGTGGAGAGTGGAATTTAAAGATTTCATCATGGAACGTGGATGGTATGAGAGCTTGGTTGAAGAAAGGTGGTTTAAAATATTTGGAAGAAGAGAATCCACATATTTTATGTTTGCAAGAAACTAAGTGTTCTGAAGAGAAGCTTCCCCCAGATTTTGCAGTGGAAGGTTACCATAGTTATTGGTGTTCAGGAGAGAAAGAAGGTTATGCTGGTGTGGCGTTATTTTCTAAGGATAAACCGATTAAAGTCAATTATGGTATTGGTGTTAAGGAACATGATAGTGAGGGGCGTGCAATCACAGCAGAGTATGAAAATTTCTATTTGGTTACTACATGTGAGTATACATAATAGCTTTCATTTAGAATTTTAGTGTTATAGATTATATTCACTTGTTATTATTTTATATTTCAACTTTTTATTTTTAAATGCCTCAAAGATCTATTTGTGTGTAGGACCTTTTTGAAATTTAACATATTTTTAACTTACTCATTTAGTTATTTATTTCAATGCTTGTGGTAATGTGCTGTTATAATTTTAATACTTTTGTTTGCGAAGTCCAATTGTTATATTGGCATTACTTTTATTTTTTAAGAGATTCCATATAAAAATATACTTTTACTTGTCTGAAGTAGAATGAATTATGTGAAAAATATTAATCACAAATTAATCACTATCTTAGATATATATTTATTTATTTATTATTATTAGTTTTATTGTTAAGAACCATTAGAAGTATCTTAGATATTTAAGTTAAATACATAATATCTTAAGGCAGGGACGAGTGATAGATTTTAAGTAAAGGTTGAAACACTGAATGAAAACATTCAAGGAATTAAATTATTCAAGGGATTAAATATCTTAACACTTCCCTGCATTTATATTTATGAAACAGTTGTGTTTGTTAAGGCCAAATTACTGAAGTGCCACCCTTGTCTCATACGAAAGTCTCGTTCACAAACACAATACTTGCAATAGTAATAATATTCATCACCCTAGAGTGTCAACCACTCTTTGTCAAAGAGGACCATATCATTTGGGAATCGTTCTATATAATTCCCTGCCCAAAAATATAAAAGATGATATGAAATTGAATCTCTTCAAATCCGCAGTTAAAAACTACCTCCTGCACCAGTGCTTCTACAATGTAAAAGAATTTATTGATTTTAATAAAAGTTAAATTCGTCTTGTACTTTATCATGCTATTGCTGGAGTACTTTTAAAATAACAATTTCAAAAACTATTTTTTTGCATGATTGTGTTGTCTTATGGCTCATCTTAATTTAGTTTTATGTGTACTCAACTTTGGCACTGTTGTGTACATTAATTCTGTAGCCCCATTCTGGCCCGGGTTTTTCTCCGGTTTTCCTTTGGGTAGAGGTGGATTTCTTATACAGGTTCTCTAGGCTTTGTCCAGGGGCGTGTTTATTGTAACAATAAATCGTAAATTTAGTGTTATATCAATTCTTATGATTTTTAATTACTATATTCAGTGTAATCTCTAGTTCGATAATAATTTGTATGTGTAAAATAATTTTTTTATGTTAAATTATGAACATTTTGACATTGTATTAGTATTATAACTCGTAGCTAACTTTTTATCTTATCTAGGAATTTTTGCTTCAAGTTTTAAATCCTCCTCTGCCTTAGGGCCCTTGATAGCAATTGATGGGATGGTCCCTTGCTTGCTTCTAGAGAGTAAATTAGTTTATTGTCCTCCACTTGGTCATATGCAGTTTGTACTGCTTTTTTGACAATAAATTTATTATTATTATTAACATTGTGGTTCCTAGCATATAGAAACTTTTTCTCCCTGTGAAAGTGCTTGGCTTGTCAGTCTTAATTTTGGGTGTATGTCAATAGTGATATTTCATATTTTTATCTTAAAATACATACAATAAATTAAATTAATGTTCTCCATTTGATCATTTACAGTTTAACTTTCTTTTTGGCTGAAATTTTTCATTAAATGTGTGATTTATTTTGATCAAAGTGTTGTATTATTTTCAGACTGTTGAATTCAGGCTTGATTAATGGATGATTGTGAAGCGCCAGAGATTTATTCTTTATCCTGGTGTATATAAAATACTGTCCCCTAAATGTAGCAATATTATGTTTTATCTTTTAAAACAGAATTGTTGTGATAAAATTATCAAGTGTATATAATGAGAAATTCAGTATGTTTCTTTTACATTAATTTCTATTCTGTTTGTTTTTAGATGTTCCTAATGCTGGGAGAGGACTTGTGACTTTACCCAAACGTTTGTCATGGAATGTTGCATTTCAGGATTATCTCAAAAGCTTAGATTCTGTTAAACCTGTTGTTCTTTGTGGAGACATGAATGTATCTCATAAAGAAATAGACCTAGCAAATCCGAAAACTAACACAAAGAATGCTGGATTTACTAAAGAGGAACGTGAAGGTATGACAGAACTTTTAGCTGAAGGTTACATTGACACATTTCGTCACTTTTATCCGGATGAAACTGGTGCCTATACATTCTGGACCTACATGTCTGCTGCTCGTTCTCGAAATGTTGGGTGGCGTTTAGATTATTTTATTGTTTCAGAAAGAATTGTTGATCAAATTTGTGACAGCGTTATTCGAAGTGAAATTCTTGGAAGTGATCACTGTCCTATAGTTCTTTTCTTCCATGACAAATGACAATTATTTGACTCAATTTTGTTACTGTAGCTGTGAAAATATTTTCAATATTTGTTCTACATGAAAACAAATTTCTTTTGATAATTTCAATTATTCTACAATTGATATTAGAATATCATATTACTCTTTATGTCTTAAGTTTTTAATTCTATTTTGGCTAGCTTTCAAAATCTTTGAAATCTTAAATAGTGGAAATAGGTGACCATAAATGGTAATCATTATTTGTGGTTAGCTTCTTTAGTACTGGGTGAAAACTTAGGAGAATGGATATCAATGTTTTGGAAAAAGTGATATTGTTGTATTAGATGAATGTAATGTTGCTTGAAAATCTCATTGTCCAGAATAAATCAATTTGTTCCTTCAAGTACAAACTTATATACTTAAAGAAATGGTATTGCCTGTAGGCTGTAGAGCTGNGTAGTGCTGACCTCTCCTCCTCCTCTTAGACATTATCCTGCTGTAGGTTACCACCCGTTTCCTCTTCTTATTTACATAATAGCACAATTCTGGAGGAATTTTGTGTTAATGTTGAAATCTATGTCTTTCTGATATTAATGTTGACTGCTTTGTTAGAAAATTCTTAATTGGATGAAATTTGGAGTTCATGATTCATTTGAAAAAGTATGTATTAGACTGTATTGTCAAGTCAACATGTTCGGAAAATGATTGTATATGTTTTTAGAACTTTTCATTGGCAAGATTTAAAGATTAACTACACAGATTAACAATTTCTTTTAGCTTCCACCTTCGAGTGAATTGGGGTAAAAAGAGATATGCTAGCAGCAAAAACCAGTTGATAAGAGGAGACTAAATCCTTAGAAATGCAGTGTTTCAGGAGATGTTTGTTTGATTTTGTGGATACTGTCTCAAATTCTGTTCAATCATCCCCTGGAAAATACAGACTGAGCAATAAGAAGAGTATTTTTTCTCTGTAAAACACAAGAGACAAAATGTGGACGCACCTAGGGTATTTCTGTTGACAGATAATTAAATCTTATAAAAAACATGGATGCATTAATACATTGTATTATCGATTTTCGCTTTAAAAACTCACCTGAGCTTTTTCAGCAATATAAAGACTATTTAACATTTGGATGAAACACATTCTATTCTGACGCAAGAATTAATTATTTTCTGAACCTGTTAAGTAGATAGATAAATAATTTAAGGTTGGCTGTTTTGAAGGTAATACAATATTTAAAAAAATATTTTTATTAACAAATTTTAAGGGATAGTAGTTAGTTTAAAGTATTTTGTGTGCTATTTGTTAATTTTCCTTCCGACTTTCATCCGAAAGTACTATTTCTTTATCTGATTAGTTATAAATTATTGCTCTCTTTTGTGCTAAAGTATTTTTAGCTGGGTAAAAATTTAATACACAACCTGAATAAGTGTCCTTCGTATACCAATTAAAAGATAGTTTCATGTCCTCATGGTTAATTAATACATCAAGAAAATCAAGTTCATTATTATTTTTCATTTCTAATGTGAATTTTATTCTTGGGTGGTAACTATTAAATGTATCTAAAATGACTTGTATTTCAATTACTGGTACTACACAAAAGACATCTTCTACATGTGTGGCATGAAGTACAGGTATAAAATTTAGTTTCCAAAGACTAACTTTTTCAAAATCACGTAATACAAATTCAAAGATGCAAGATTGTGCACTGAGAATTTGTGGTGGAAACAAGTTTCAAGAACTTTATGATCTATGACTTGATAAAATAGTCTTCCGTACTAACTAAGGCTAAAGCATTCATGTGAGAATACTGAGGCTTCACTTTAGACTGGGAATAGTGTTTTATTTTGTGTAACTCATACTTAACATATTTCCACTTCTAATCCTCTTTTGATCTGCTTCCATGCCTAGTGCGTCAGGTCCCGCATCTGCAATTGAAACAGTATAGCGTCAAACCTACAAAAAATGATACATTGGCATAATATTGTTACTGACGAATAAGAGAACATTTTAAAGAAGAAATTGTTCAATTGTCTCGTCATATGGTGACAAACTTTAAGTCAAAGATCGTGTTAAGTGCAGAAACCATTCAAGCCTGCTTAGAAGGTTTCTGTGCTAACTGCAAGAATTTTGGGTGCACTATGGGAGAAACTTCCAAAGTATTTAGTTCATTTAAATTTCACAAAAATACAAAGGTTAAAATCAAGATCTGGTTTATGAAAAAATTTAGGATATTCCTTTCGAAGTTCACTATTGGTGGGTATCCCGAGTGAAAGCCTAAACGTGAAACTGATAGATAAAATCAGAGGAAGCTTTAAATTATGCAATTTGTACTGCAGCAGAACTCATGATATGAGTCAAAATGTTGGTTACTCCTTTTCCATGAAGGTGAATTGGAGGTTGATCGTGAACTTATGCGGTACTGGGAGTGCCACTTTTCATTTCAGCGTCTCCGAAAAATTATGGTCTCAATTCCAATATCAGTTCCGGTTTTTTATATAGTTCATCCCCCCCACCCCATCCAAATAAAATTCCTAATTCAGGATGTGACGAAACCCACCATGCGAAAGAGTTGCATATTGGAAGGTGCAGTGCAACATGAGCGATAATTCGAGAGAAAAATGAATCGTTGCTTCAGTGGGAGTATAACCCACACTGAAAGCACACTAAAAGGAAGAACAACCTGTGCGTCATACGCCAATCACAGTAAAGTTGTATGCTTCTTAAACGGTGGAAGTCACAATGCTACCACTATCCATTCTACAGGTAAACAGATTTGAACTTAAAGGTGCAAGATAGCTCTTTTAGCTATTTTTTATGAAAAAGCGGAAAACTATTGGAGCAACTAACTTGAACTTTTGTGTGCAAACACACCAAGCAATTCCCTATCTTATTCACGTAAAACATTTTCTCATGGTTACTCAGGAATTTGATAAGGAAGATGGGGGTGGACAATCCCTCACTGTGGGTGGTTAGATGATGGGACTTAAAATTTTTCATACAAATGTACTGCTTATGTGTAATGACACTAAATGCAATGCTTATCATGAATCAATCGATTTAAACGTGAGAAAACTCCAATTTTCCAATAGGGGTGATGTGTTGAAGGGAGTGACTCGCAGAGGGTTTCTTTCATTGATGTAAAAACAAGTGAACCATATTCCTTGGACAAGCAAACACAATCCTGAGTAGTTTTGGAACATCTTTAATACACACTTTTCAGAGGGATGGGAGAATAGGGGGTGGGTCTTCAGATGTGGGTGATTTTTTAATCTTGGCTAATGTAGTGCACATTATTGAGTCTGTATACATGAGACTAGCTCTCCCCGACATTTTGAAATGTGATATTTTTGCTCAGTTTTCTCGAAAGTTGCATTTCTCTTCAGCCTAGTGCAATGGGGCAACCCAGACAGCTCCCAAAAAGGGAGTGTCTTGATAAAACATAGGAGCTTCTTCAGCCCAAATTTCACTCTGATATATTTTAAAACATTGAAGTTCGGGACCTCTTTCGAATTATTTCAGAAAATATGAAAACCAATCAAAAATTATTTTTAGTTTTTGACTATTTTAAGGGGGGGAAAAGCACATTACAAGGAAACATATTTGCAGCAATAAACAAGATAAAATTTCATGTAATCTATTCCTTGGTGTGTTTTCTGCCAGGTGGATAGTTTACCTGTTAGAACATGTTGAATGTATTATCCAGCACATTCCTTAAATGTTTTTAAAAATTTCTGATCTTTTGTATGTTTTTGGACAGCATGTTCATGGTGGCTGCGACAGCGTAGTGGCAGTGAGTGATATATACAAAGTGCAAAACTTCAGTTCACATTGGTTATTTGTCTTTAGAATTCTCGTTTAAAAGTTAATGAAGGTTTGCTGCACGCTTCAGAAAAATCACCGAGGTGCTATTGGTGTCTTTGTTTCACGAGGGCTTAAATCCACTATATCGGGACTTCGTTATCAACTCAGCAACGCCAAATGTGGACTCGTATCTGGCATCTGTTCGATAATTTTTTTCATGGCATCTCTTTCCTTAAGGGTGCTGGGGCAAGCTGTATGTGGACTTCAATGTCTTCGGGAATGTCACTACTAATTTCAGTGACCCCAGCAACTATGATCTCGACTTTAATATAACTTTTTTTCTTCTCTCTCTCTCGTTTTGTCTCCTTCCCAAAATGAGTATATTCTCTTGTATGGTGTAATAGAGGACTTGTAGGATTGAAAGTGTGAATCCACTCTTCTGAGTCTTAAGAAATGATGTATTCAACACCAATATCGGTCGTCTTTTTTATTGATTTTACTTGTTCCTCATTCTCACTGCTACCTCAGGGATGCTATTTGGATCATAATCATCTGCAATCTGAAAATTGTCTACTTTAGCATTGCTAAATATTGAATCCGAAATTTTAAAATCAATTGATTTAAATGAAATATACAATAACAAAATTTGCTACAGAAAAATCCAGAAGAAACTATTTTCATTGAATATAAGCCTCGCAACTATTTCACTTTTTTTGTTTGCCTTCACCATTATCTACCAATTAAAATTGAATATTATGATCACAACATGTTACTCTTCAAATAGAATGTTTCCTTAACCCTTTTGCTACCAAGTTCCTCACTCTTCATTTCGAAGAGAATCAATGTAAATAATTTTGTAGAAAATGGTCATGCTGAAAAATGCAAAAATGTCATTAAAATTTTTCAATTCCTTGTTTATTTTGTAAGTAAGGGTCCTCCATTCAATTATAGCCCCGAACCTCTCTCTTTTAATTCGGCTCTGGATGACATACATGAATTTATAGTAAAATCTTCCTCCCTTGTTATATTAAGTCCCACCACTTACAATTTTTTTCAATAGCTCTTTGCCTGAAGGTGTATGTCCTTACATATTTAAGAAAGCTAAAGTGAAACCATTACACAAGAAAGGAAATAAAAGTGATGGTGGGAACTATCAACCCAAATCCTTGAAAATATTTTATTGCATAATGTTCTCTCAAATAATCAGGAAATCCTTTTCTACTGACAGCAACATATTTTCTTTTTTAACGATGTATTCATTTCTCTTGTTTGTGGAGGTATTTTTCTTGATTTATCAAAAGCATTTGATGTTATCGAACACCATATTCTTCTCTGAAAACTGGATTCATACGACATTTGTGGATTAGCACATGTATGGCTACTTCCTATTTAAATTAAAGGCATCAGCAAGTGGAAATTTCCCGTGTTGAAAAGAAAGTATTCCAGCATTATCTTTCAGAAACAATGCCACTTACTTGCAGAATTCTTCAAGGTTCAATTTTAGACCCTATCCTCTTTTTATTGTATGTAAACAATATGTCATCCACCACACTTGATTGCAAATGGTGCCCTTTGCTCATGACACTAATGTACTAAAGTTAAAACCTCTTGTCTTGGTTTCATTCAAATCATTTCATTGTTAATACTGACAAAACTGAATCAGTGTCATTTTGCAATAGTGTAACACGATATCTTCTTCCTGCATCACTTACAATTAACGGAACCCAAACGAAAACTGTCCCAATTTAACAAAATTTTATGGCTCCATTTTCAGGACAACTTCAAATGGAATTGTCACATTGATAATCTAAATTCCAAACTAAACAAAATGTGATATGCATTCTGAATTCTAGTCAATGTTGTAAGTCAACACGTTTCTTGTTGCTTGTATTTTGCAAATGTTTATTTTAATTTATGATACGGCACTACCTTTTGGGACCAATCCATTCTGAGAAATCAAACTTTTAGAATCCAAAAGAGGATGGTTCGTATTATCTGTAAATCTCACCCCCAAAATTCATGTAAACCTTTATTTAGTTAATTAAATATTCTCCCTCTCCCTTGCATATACATTTATGAAGTAGTCGTGTTTGTTAAGAAATAATTATTAAAATCCCTCCCCTACTTTAGAAGAAACAGTCTAGTTCACGAAGATAACACTCGTAATAAGGCGAATAATAAATTATCCGGGCATGAATAAGAAATAAATAAATAAACTTTATTGTCAAAAAAGCTGTTGCAAACTGCGTGTGACCACGTGGGGGGCAATAAACTAAGTTGCTTTCAGGATACAAGCAAGGAACCATCCCATCAATTCCAATCAAGGGCCCATGGGCAGTGGCAGATTTAATATTTACAAAAGAAATTATTTAATAAAAACATACTATTATCCATTAATTATTCAAAATAAATTGTGGATGTTAGTGCAGTATAAATTCGAGATTAATAAAACAAAAGTATTAATGACATTCTTGTCCAGGGAAAATCCGGCACTACCCGGAGGAAAACCGGGGTACAACCTGGGCCAGGATGGGGCTACAGAGAAAATGTACACAACTGTGCCAAGGTTGTGAACAGTTAGAAATAAACTATTAAAAAACAAAAAGGAGCAATATCAACATGCATGAAAAAATAATTTAATCAGTATCTAGAGTACTATAACAATTGCGTGATAAAGTATAAGAGATATTAACATCAATTACATCATCCAAAGTCATGTGGAAAACAATATATATTTGGAAATTGAAACTCAAATTAATTTGGAATAATAAATGGATAACTACATATTTTATTAGATGCTTTTTTTTTATAAGTATGAAATCCACCACTGTCCTTTGGACCCTTGATCGGATTTAATGGGATGGTCCCTGGCTTGTTTCTGGAGAGTAACTTTGCTTATTATCCCCCACATGTTCGTGCTCAGTTTGCTACAGCTTTCTTGATGATAAAGTTTATTTATTTACAGCAGTATTAGAATTTATGTTTGCATTACCTTAATAAAAACCTATTTTGTAACTTTTTTTTGAATGGTTTAAATAAATAGTTGTTTTTTATTTATGATTTTAAAGTTTTTAGTATTAGAATTTGTTTATTTATTTGTCGTAATAATCACTCTTGCTTGTTCACAATACTAANCTCTAAAAATGTTTTTTAAACAAATTTTATTTAATATAAATAAATAATATTAATTTAATAGCATCTGTGTGATAATCTGCTGATAGCATAAACATCATTTTCAAAAATGATTGTAATGATAAGATGTTCCTTCGCTGTTTGTAATGATGAGATAAGAAGTTACAATGAAAAGGTCTAGGTTACCCAATTCGTTATACTTATTTGTATTAAGTGACTGATTGCATTTCAAGGAATGCTTCCCGGAAATAATCTGCTGCGAGTTATCTTGGAAAAAATCGCCAGTAGAAAGAAATTACTTGAGTTAGACATTAAAAAATTGCATTGTCATGAGGTTATATATTATGCCAGATTTCAGCTCAATCGGGTATGTTGGGTTAAAATTCAGTTGCAAGATTTGGCCCAAAGATACTAATGGGTGAAGTTAAAAGTGGGGTACCTCTTAATGCAAGACGGTACCATGTGAACAGGCTCCGGCAGATAATTTCTGGGGGTTGCCAATCAGAAACTAACTCTCTTGTGTTTCTCGGACCTAACAAGGGGAGATGAGATATGAAGTCATTGGTATGTCAACCAAATGATGGGATTAAACCTAAATTATGACAGATTCTGTTCAAATCAGAGCAAGCCACCGAACATTAAAAACCTTATTAAATTTTTGCTCGATACTAAATTTCTTATCTCGAATATGAAACATCTCGTAATTAAATTTATTGTATCTTAAAGATAGTGAAATAAGGTTGTGTTTTTTTGTGAGATGTTATTTAAACTGTCCAAATCGTTTAAAACATTGATAAAAATAAAAACTTCTAAAAACTGGAAGCATCATCTGAAAGTAAAAAAAAATTATTTACCAAAACATACGTATCTTTGACCCTTGAAAAAGGAAGTATTTCAAAGAATACAGGTGGAAGTATACTAGGTGCAAGAAAAATTGTTCATTTGTACAGTACATATTAACAGTACTCAATACCATTAAATCAGATGAGTCATTTATTGCAGTCTTAATACAAAAAAGGAATATTAATATTTCTTAAGTGTTATTAATATCTACTTAAACGTAGCAAATTTGGCATGTATAAAAGCAAAAAGTATTGTTTTAAGTACCCTAATCTACCTCACTGTATCTCTCTAAAAACATTAAATACCTTCTATTTGTAGTGTAGTGATCTTTTTGTGCTTTTAATTCCTGGAAAAAGTGTAACTTTTTCAATGTCAAATTCTTTAATTTAACTATTGACTTTATTAAGTGTAAGAAGGAATTATTTCAGTTCAGGTGTGAAAAATTATGGAGATAAGTGGGTTTGTTGAATAGGTAACTATAAGTACTTCAAAATCTTTATGAAAAATGTTAATGTTTGTGGATCCAAAACGAGAAAAATTAGAGAGAAAAAAGAGAGGTAACCTGTGTCATAGAGAAAGGGACCACATTTGAACATTCGCCTCATCTGTGAGCGGAACTTCACACCACTTCATGGTAAAGTAATAGGTATTCGTAATTACATCCTTATGTATAAATAGAAATTAATACATTGCAAATCTCAATCAAGGATTTCAAATGCTGTGATAGCTACTTATAACAATTGTAAAAGAGAGGACACAAAGATACTCTGGGAACATAATTTGCACTGTGGAAAATAGTAGAAACTGGAGAAAATAGACCTATTTTACTTGACTCACAGAACAATACTGAAGGGGTATTGCAGTAAACAACAACAGGGGACATACAACAGAAGTAGATCCATACATGATCATGAGTGTGTAATATCATACAGCTTGGGTTAAACTATTAAACTGCATTATTATAGTTAATTCTATATATGTGGGTAAGTGATTTGGGTGGATTTTGGCAGCCCAAAATAATTATATCCAGTTAACACTGATATCAATACGTATCAAACACAGTATTTTGCCACGATGTTGAAATTATGAAAGCAAGTGTCTACTTATGAAGGCATATCGTTACAAAAATGAATTGGGCCATTCCACATCAAATCAGCAAAGGATTTTTTACAGGACCATATCAGATTTTGATAAAATTTTGTAGGTAGGTAGCCATAATATAAATTAAGAAAAGTACGGAGTATTGTTGTACATTACTTAGAAATTTTCCATAATTATATCAAAATGAGATGCTTATCTGACTATATACATTGCATTATCATACTGGAACAATATTTAACATAATAATAGTGTATAGCAAGAATTAAGTGAAAAATTCTAGTTCCTCACATGGTGCACTGCAAGAAATTTATGTTCTTTTATTGTTTTAACTGTGAACTTATTTACATCCCACATTCATATTTTCCCAGATGATTAACAAGGATATAAACTATTTCTAGTATTAATTTCAAAAAATTTTAAGTGGCATATTTTGGGAAATCAAAATTAATATTCCATTCGATGTGAAAATATATTAAAGACAATCATTA
>NNCF01126740.1:221121-231856 GCA_002313205.1 Laupala kohalensis | reverse complement strand
GTTTTTTAGTAAAGTTGGAATTTGTGTTTAGAGTTGTAATGCAGGAGGGTTTTTAGTGGGTATGGTTGAGTCTTTCGGCGAGTCCCACAAGCGGGGAGAGTCATGTTGGCTCTCCCTAGTGCGTACCTGCATTTTCCCTACCTCTACAAGTTTTAAGGGCTCTAATGACCTCGCTGTTGACGAGCCCTAAAGCCCCAGCAAAAAAAAAAAAAAAAATTATTATGTTTACCTGTCCTTCATTCCCACCCCTACCCCAGGGATGCTAGGGATATATTATCTGCAAGGGATATATTATATGTGGACTGATTGTTAACTTACAATGCACCGGGGACGCTCTTATCCTTCTCAGCGGCACCGAAAAGTATGGTTTCGAATTTAATATCGGATTTTTTCATTATTAATTAGTCGGTAGATTGACTTGAAATTTTGACAAAACATTGCTTCGAATACGAGCATACGCAGGATGAATTATAATATGTAAGTTAATGCCGGGGGAACATTAAGTAGAGCACGATACACTGAACTCAAAGTACATTATTCAGATGATCCTCGCATTAGACAATCGCACACATTAGTGCACACTTTGTCCGACCTACCCTAAGGATGATTGAGAGATACTTATTTAATATTCCGGAAACAGAAGCTGGAGCATTTTGAGTTTGTTTGAAGCTGAAGATTTTTCATAGATTCTTACACGATTATAAGGTTTTCTCATATAATCTAATTTATATTAAAACGATAAAAGTAATCTGAACGCTAGGAAATATTTATGTGACAAGATGTTCAGCGATTTCTCTAACAAATAGGAAAATGTGTTACGTCTTCATAATTTGGCACTTTTTGATTGATTTCGAATATATTTTCTAAATATTTATCTTAAAATGTTATACAATTATACATCAACAGTCATGAATCGATTGATTCGCCCTGTAGAAGACCTCTGTATGGAGATCGAAACTTAGCGTCGGCTCTTCAACAAATAACGCGGAACTCAAAATATTTGGAAGCCAAGATTCTTCAACAGAACTGGATTGAGAGTAAAAATCATATCCTGAATTCCATTCTGGAATTTCCTGAAAACCGACTGATGAACCTGAATTTCTTTTCATATTGACATAACACATTCATTCGTGTCATGTGCAAACTGAAAACAGGCATAATTTTTTTATTTAGAGGGAATAATTTCAATTGGAAGACTTTTGTTCCAATATTTGTTGAATTAGTCAGGAACAACACGCAGTTTGCTGGGGGTGGAGGAGGGGGAGAATATATGCTCCCTCTCTCATTGGAAGTGAGTCATTCAATGCTACCAGTTCTTCGGGAAACTGTTTCCCTAATACAAAACATTTTTCCTCTTAAACAAGGTTTAAGCATCAACATAAACCGAAATTCACAATGTGATCATTCTTTTCGCTTTGTCATCATATGCTTGTGGGATTCTATGGCTTTTGTTAGACAAGGTTGCGGAGTATACAAACTCTTTGATTCACCATCATCACCTACGAACACAAAATAATTGTACGCTTGTCATAAGAAACTATTTCATATTTTTGAAAATTAAATAACACAAAAGTATATAATTATAACAGCATGTAATATTCGTGAGGAACTCGGCAAATATTTAGCTTCTTTGGATAGTACTCAAAATTTACAGTTAGCGTCCTAAAACCCCCACTTTTCGGACATTTCAGAAGACCCTAATTTAAGGGTTTTTTCTTCCCTGTGTAAATTTTATTACTTTAAACTGGATTCGGGTAAGCAAATAACAGCAGTACAGAAGAAAAATCTAATAGAGGAAAGATGAGAATGGATGAGGTTTCATCTCTAAAAAATCTGTTATCCTCAGAGAACGCTTTTTTGCTACATGCATGTGTATTTCATTAATGTATCTCTCACCAGGGTCTCTTAGAAAGTAATAGATACATAATCTATAAAAATTTGCTCTTACACGATGCATACATGTTTGTGGGGTTTTAGATTTTATCGTAAGCAAGAATCCTTAGTACACCAAATTTTTGTTGTAGAAAATGTTGAAGACCTAATAAAATGTATTACGATATCCTCGAGTTCTTTCAAAAATTGGGATCTCAAAAGATTGAAACGTTTACTTCGATGTCTTAAAGCTCATGAAATATAAAATGAGTCAAAACTATATTAACACTAAAATGGTACAAACAATTTATTAACTTAAAATACATAAATGAGTCTAAAACGTTTGTACCTTCATTTCGCGGGGAATATATGTTAACTATATACCCAATCGATCTGGTGTCACGAACTTTCATACTACATATGCAATGTGTGTACTTTCGCTATTTCATCTGTCTTCCGGGTTATTTGAATATCTCCGACTTGTATGTATATATTGTTCTTGTATGTAATACATAAAGACTAATTTCATGAATTTTCAATATTTCACTTGTTAATGGTGCAATGATATGAAACTATTTGGTGTGTTGCCTTTGTAACTCATTATACTAACTTAGTCTAAGATTTCAAACAGAAACGAACTTCAGATTTTAAACGGTTGGTTTAGGGTGAAATGTATGGTTTTCAGATTTTTCGGTATTTGACGTACTTATTCAGATGTTTTCAATGTTTTTATGTAAAGGAGCATTTTTGTTTATTCTCAATTAAATCGAGGACAAAACCGTGACAAAGAACACGTCCCACGTCCCATACTAACTTTGATGGATGTACCAAGTATGCCCATGAACACAAGACTAAATGTTCGGAATCTTAAGCCAATACAAGTTCAATGTTTTACACGTTTGGAACTGTTCAATATATTGCTTACAGCCAATGAATGATAACATCATTTGACTCATCTGTTCTTCGAAACACCCACGTATTACGTTAAGACAATAAATAATAATAAAATGTAATTTTGTATTCTATTAAATATGTATTTTGTTATATTGTGTTATTATCAAGCATCTATCTATTTTACGAGCTTTTATTTAGCTTGCTTCGTTCATATATGTGTATGATGTACTACCTTTTCAAAATTGGTGCCATTTAATTATTGTGCCAACTAACGAAAATCTTCCCCTGAGGGTGTGAAATGGGGGATAAATGCATTTACTTTGTCCTTCCTTTTCAAAATTTGTAATTGTTTTTTCGCCTTCTACCAAGTTTCCGATTTTACAGATATGTGAGATTTGCATGACAAATGATGATTATTGTACCAGTTTATGAAAATTTATCCTTAAGGGGGTGAAAAGTAAAATCATACGATAACTCTAGAATGTCTGGACTGATTTCAACCAGACTTGGTACACGAATGATTGACTATCCGACAACAAGTGCTGTAGCGATAGGACAACATAGGCACCTACAGGGACGAGGTGAGAGGGTGTTGAAATGTGAAGATAAAGGAAAGAAAACTATAGTAGATAGGAAATCACTGTTTTTGCTGCCGTTGGGATACATTGCTACGTAAGTTCCCAATCAGTCAACATGGGAGATAATATGCCCTTAACATTCAATTGAGTAGGGGTGGAAATGCGGCGGCATGTAAATATAATAAATAATAAAGGACGACCGATATTGGCGTTCAGTACATCAGTTTTGGGACCGCTGAAGAGAAGAGAAACACTCTGAAGGCAACTAAAGCCGAAAATCACCTAATGGGGAATAAACACCCTGTGACAAGGGGTTGAAATATATATAATATAGATCGAAAATGACATCAGTGATGAGTTTTCTGTATCATTGATCTGATATGGTTATATCCAGGTAACTTGTGAAACATGGGAATAAATAAAGCCTCTATGGGATATAAGACACCCCTAATATCTCTTTGGTAGGAGATGGGAATGGTGTGACAAGTAGAAATAATTGATAACGACCGAAATTGGAGTTGAATAAATAGTGTAATCTTCAAGCTGCTTAAGTCTACGATCAACCTCCATACAATACTAACATCCCTAGGGAAGGGAATGGCACGTAAAGATCATTAGAATTGCAGATTTTTATGTCGATACCATAGTTTTCCGGATCGCTGTAACAAAAAGTGAAACACCCGATGTTGCTTGAATTCACGATTAGCTTCATTCACCCGAACACTTCTAGGGATGGGGTAATATGTTAGAAATATCGGAAATGACATACCTGAGTCAAATTAACTGAGATGTAAGGTGCCCCTCCGATATCGTTCAGGTCAACCACAGCCGCCATTGAGACAAAGGGAAGTAGGGAAAAGCGTTGAAAAGGAATGAACGAAAAATAATTGAAAAGGAAAAAATTGTATCGGATCTAGTTGTTAAGGTGTCTGAGAAGTGTAATTATACTACCAATTCCGTTAAGTTTATGTCCAGAATATGTCGGGCACAGTAATCGTATAGATAAGGGTGGAAAGAGCGAGACGAAAAANTCAGCTACAATTGCATTTCTTCAATTACCTCCGTGGCAATAAATGGCGGAGGCGCGAGTTAATTAGAAAGCTCTTAAAATATAAACTATTCGTCAAATTTCACGATTTAAACACAGTTTTTATTTTTCTTAAATGCTCAAAACAAAGAACCCATCTCTGTTATATTTCAGCTGTATAAAAAAACGAGAGTTTGATGATATATGTGGGAGATGGGCAATGGAAATTCTTTAATGCAAATTGTAGGATAGTGAAGCTTTTCATATGAAAAATAAAGAAACAAATTCTGATGCTAAAAAGTATTAAAGTAAAATAAAAGTAAAAATTCTTTTTAAAAAATCTTTAGTATTAAGAGTTCTGCGCTAAAAAATAAAAATAATTCAAGTGGAACTGAAAAAACTACAAAAAAGTCCCTTGGTCATTTATCATAGGAGCTGCAAGTACTTACGAGATACATAAACGTAGATATTTTCAAAATTTGAAATACAAGTTTTAAGAGCTTGGGGCGTCAAGCGTCGTAAGTACCAACTACTTTAAAATTTCTGAAAGAAAAACCCTTGACGACAAATGACCAAGAAAGGGAATTTTTCATAGTTATTTGTTTTATTTTCAGATCTACTTCAATTATTTTTTACATTTTAGTTCTGTACTTTTTACGTAAAATCTTGTTATAAAGGTTTTGTACGTTTATTCTGTTGATCTTATCTTAGAATGGCTAATACCATGATTTTCCAGAGATTAAACTAGTCTTCCACGTGATCACACGCACATAGTAACTGGTTCTTGAAAAAAATTGATTTCTTAAGTTACATGGGACTAAACAACAAAAAGTGAGTCAAGAAAGTAAGTTATTTTCTTTGCCTTTTAAGTTTTGTGCTCTTCACCCTGTTAACTCGCGAATACATTACGCGAGTACATTTAACATCGTAGCAAGGCTGCTCAAAACTTATTAAAAATAGGATGTTACCTGGGAAGGAACTAGATGATCTCCTTCTGAAGTATACATAACGACTGGTGTTTTGGCTTTCTTGAGGTCATATTCTGGAGGCAACGGATTTCCATAACGCACCATATTTTCTTTAGTCCCATAATCATACTGACGGAAGCGACCTGCGATACATTTATTCAATTTGGTACAGTTAACTTTTTTACTCTTAAGATTTAATCGTTTTTTCATTACCTGATTTAGCGTTTTGAGCTAGGTGAATCATAACCAATCCTGATGTGGTCTGCATCATCCTCGCTAGATATAGTGGAAGATGACTCTAAAATATAACATATGAGTATATCCGTACTTGATGTAAGTAAAGAATAATTTTGAAATTATTAACAGGAGGTATGTAAACGTGGTAAATTTAAGTTTTCAACTTACGAGAGAAGACTTTAACAGAAAAATATATATCATACACCCTTATTTGGATAACTAACGCTGTTTATTTCAGTGTGAAGAAAAACTCGCAATAAATATTGTGGATTGTCCGAATAAGGTCGCATGATAAATATTTTACTATTTTAGATTTAAAAATAGTAGAAATAAAGACTTCAATACCAACTCACCGCGCTTTCTCCTTTTAGATTTCCAACTACAGCTGAGTACACATCCATGCATAACTTCCTCCTTGTGGAATGCCTGCGACACCCGAAATAGTAAACAGCAGTGCGAGATACACTCGGTGTTAAAAGTTCATAAGTATTTTGAGTATCCATGATAATCTGAAAAAAATTTCATCACCCCTATAATGAACAAAATTAATAATTTTGAATGGAAGTTCTGAGCACAAAAATATATCGCAGCATAACATCTTGAATTAATGTAAAGTTAACAAAAAAAACTCAGTGCCCTTGGAGTGTCAAAATCACGACACCAATCACGATTAACAGAATTAAATATGTTATATGAGGATGAAGCACATCTTAATTATCATATTTATATTTGTAAAGGATCGTCGTATCAAAAGTCTTAAAAATTTAATTAAAACTATCGTTAAATGAAAAATAATTTGAGAGGAATAAGTTATAGGTCATTAAGATTCGTATAAGAATAGCAAATATTTGATAAATTTTCTTTTAATAAGCTTAATATTTGCTATTTGATACAAATACCCTTTTCTTTCGCAAACCGAGTTTGATTTATTATTGTATTAGGTGTACTAAAAATATAAATTAATATGTGACAGTTACAAGGAATGTGGTAGAACGTGATGCGCCTTACTNGCGTGGGACGAAGATTTAACAATAAACTCAGGTATATCATCTATGCCTCGTGATAATTTGTTTTTTAAGGAGCTGATGATTCCCATGATAATTGGAACCTATTATTCAATTTGTACTCATTTTGTGTGTGAATTATTGTTTATGTATTCTCAAACATTTAATAATAAACATTTTAATGTAAAATCTCTCTTGGTCGCACTGTTGACCTCCGATATTAGCCTGTCGACTATTATTATCGTGGAAATCCAAAGAAAACATATTTTTTGTCATTTTTAATATTGTTCCTCAGTATCAGAAACTGTCAACTGTAATGAGTTTATTCGAGACAACTTGTAAGCCTGAATGCGGGCTATCAACTCTACAGTATTGCATTTATTATTAACACAAAACGAGTAAACAGAATGAAGTTCATGAGAAATTCACACGGGCTCATACCAAAAAAGTACCATTTAGTATCATTATATTTATTTCCAATTTGAGATTATACTCGGTGTTAAAAGTTCGAGAGTGGAAGACTTTGAAGGATGAGAAACTTTGTCCCAGACATTCCGATTGCCATCAACGCCCTAATATCAACAAAATCGTCTCCACAAATACTGTTCCCGATCTGATTTTCATCATACCAGTGATAAAATAATGATTTATAGTCGTTCCGTTCCTGAAAATGAGAATAACATCGTAATGTATTCTCGAACTGTAAAATTCACGATCGATCAAGGAAACGATTATATGATCAGATGGTCGGTGCTGTTTGATGATTCTGGATGAGAAAAAAAGCACTTCTTTATGATCTAATTCCACTTTCCTACCTTGATAATATTGCTGTTATTTCTCACAATTTGGGCGATTGAACTGTTGACTCCATCCCAAAATACAGCCGGAGCCAATGCTACGTGAAGTTTAGTTTTCATACCGTATTCAGGTTGAGACGACAGCATTACATAAAAGACATTATTTCCCATCGAGTGACCGACGTACGTAAGATTTTCGTGTCCGGTGATGTTCAGGATGTAGTCGTATGCTGCAGGGACGTCGTATGTCCCAATTTCATGCCAACTAAAAAATAAAATTTACAGAAACATTTGGATTTTAAAAAGTCGTACATTGAATATTATGTCTTGCATTGGTTACCTGAAGCGCCAGAACTTTGGATTTTTGTCAGTCATATTCACATGTTCTCGAGAATAAAAGTTCCCGCGAGCATTCCCTATCCAAACATCGTAGCCACTATCTGCTATGAAATAAGCTATAAGCAATCAAACACATTGTACGGTTAATAGTTAAATGGTTAATGAAGTTCCTTAATTAATTATAAATTAGATTCTAAAATTATTCAATAAACAAAAGTTATCGAAGTTATTAAATTAAAGTTTAATTATAATAATTAGAAATTAGCGATTGTGGTGAACATTTATTTCTAATCATACCGCTAATTAGAAAAGTACTTTCGAAATCAAGGCAAGATCATTGTTCATCAATTAAAGAACGATAGAAACAAAGTGGATGTTGTGATGTTGGGATCAAGAGAGGACTTTATATGAAGGTGAAATAATTTGAACAGACTTTAATTAATTTAATTTTTAATTTTCTTACCATTTATTCTAATTAATTTTGAACGCTGCAAAACGATAGGAAAAAGAAGGGGAAACAACAGGAAAGTAAAAATGCTGTCCATGATCCGACTCACATTCTGTACATTTGCGTATTCCGTTGCAACAATGAACCGTTAACACTGTTTTCCTACACGTTCTGAAGAAATAATCCATAAGACTAATCTACCTACCTGGAGCTATTCCGGGTCCTCCAACAACCCAAGTATCGGAACCTCCAAACAAACCATGAAATAACAGTGCAGGTTTTCTTTTCTTTCCCTTTCCGCCGAAGTCATTGAGTCCATGAGGAATCCGATGTAAAGTCTGAATATAACCATCTTTCGCAACAACTTTATGAGTCTCAACAGGATAACCGTGATTCTGTATCGTCTGCGGCTGCAAGAAGATGAAATATTGGGATAATTCCAACAAGAGATTTGAGAACTCTGGAGAAAAAATAAAAATTTTGGTATCATGTCAATAAAGTCTACATCTGGATTTGGAGATGTCTTCATCGCTCTTACGGCAGAGCGGGAGACGCGGATTCGATCCCCTGCTCAGTCTAATTGGATGAATTTCCCCCTCCTGTTCAAAACACGGTTGCACATTCATAATAATCACGGTCCTATAAAACGCAAGTTAGTTAAAGTAAACAATCACAATCGATAGATAACTCAAGGAATTAGTTTTTCTTCCAAAAACAAAAGTCATTTACATTATCTTTCAAAACTCAATGACCAACCACCCGAATTTCAAGATTATTTCCGTAAATATAAATCCATTCTTAGAAAAGTGGTCTGTACAGCTAAAGTGATGAAAAATGACAGATAGCTAATGGAATCAAACGGGACTAAAACAATGTGGACTATNCGCTACAAATTTCCGATAATACACAACAAATTTTATTGAATATTGATATATTATGCTTTGACTGGTAATGCTCATTGTATTTTATTCTAGGAGTAAACAAATGGGCCTCATGCATACTGAAGTTACATGGGTAAAACAACTAACTTATAATGATACAAATACAGAGCAGATGAAAGATAAAATTTCTTTTTCAAGAGAAGCGTTCAAACACAAACTACAATTTTGTATCTTAAAGGGCATATATGGGAATAACGCATATATGGGATATGCGAAAAACGCATATATGGGAAAACGCATATACATGATATGCGAAACACGCATGTTTGGGAAAATCGCATATATGGGATATGCAAGAAACGCATACAAAGGAAAAACGCATCCGACTGTGCGGTAGTCCGTCTCTAAGATAATCCAACTTGGGGGTAATCCGACTCTGCGATAATCCGGCTTCGTGTTAAATCGACTGCGGATAATTTGACTCCTGGGTAAACCGACACTGGGAAACCAATATCATATGTGCCTTTTTCGCATATATGCCTTTTTCGCATAATTCATATATGCATTATTCCCATGTACGCGTTTTTCCCATATCCCATATATACATATTTTCATATATATGCGTTTTTAGCATATACCATGTATGCATTTTTCCCATATATGCGTTTTTCCCATATATGCGTTTTCCCCATATATCCGTTTTTTCATATATGCGTCTTTTTGATATATGCGTCTTTTTGATATATGCATTATTCCCATATATGCATTTTTCCCATACGAGTTTTTCCCAATATATTCGTTTTGGCATATCCCNGCCTTTTTCGCATATTTCATATATGTATAATACCCATGTACGCGTTTTTCGCATATCCCATATATACATTTTTCCCATATATATGCGTTTTTAGTATATCCCATGTATGCATATTTCCCATATATGCGTTTATATATATATATATGGTTTTTTTACATATATGCGTTTTTTTCATATATGCGTCTTTTTGATATATGCATTATTCCCATATATGCATTTTTCCCATATCAGTTTTTCCCAATATATTCGTTTTGGCATATCCCATATATGCGTTTTTCGCATATCCCCTATATGCATTTTTCGCCTATCCCATATATGCGTTTTCGCATATCCCATATATGTTTTTCCCATAACCCATATATGCGTCTTTCCATATCCCAAATATGCTTTTTTCCCATATATGCTTTTTTCCCATAACCTTAATATGCGTTTTCCCCATATATTCGTTTTTCCCATATTCCATATATGCGTTTTTCCCATATATGCGTTTTCTCATCTATGCGTTTGCCCCATATCAGTAATCCAACTCTTGGATAATTCGATTTTGGGATAATCCAAGTGTGCGATAATCCGTGTGTGCGATAAGCCGAGTGTGCGATAATCCGAGTGTGCGTTTTTCGCATATCCCCTATATGCGTTTTTCCCATATCCCATATATGCGTTTTTCCCATATCCCATATATGCTTTTTCCCCATAACCTTAATATGCGTTTTTCCCCATAACCTTAATATGCGTTTTTCCCATATAAGCGTTTTTCCCATATATACGTTTTCTCATCTATGCGTTTGCCCCATATCAGTAATCGAACTATTGGATAATTCGATTATGGGATAATCCGAGTGTGCGATAATCCGTGTGTGCAATAATCCGTGTGTG
>NNCF01126740.1:206418-218298 GCA_002313205.1 Laupala kohalensis | reverse complement strand
TGTTTTTCGCATATCCCATATATGCGTTTTTCCCATATACGCGATTTCCCCATATATGCATTTATCCCATATGCCATATATGCATTTTTTCCATAAATGCGTTTATCCCATATTTGCTTTTCTCCCGTATATACGTTTTTCGCATATCCCCAAATATGCGTTCTTCGCATATCCCCAAATATGCGTTCTTCGCATATCCCCAAATATACATTTTTCACATATCCCCAAATATACATTTTTCGCATATCCCCAAATATGCGTTTTTCGCATATCCATTTGCTTTTTCGCATATTTTCTTTTTTTCCATATCTTATATATGCGTTTTTTCCATAGATGCGTTTTTTCCATAGATGCGTTTTTTCCATAGATGCGTTTTTCCATAGATGCGTTTTTTCCATATATGCGTTTGCCCCAAATATGCGTTTACTCTATATTATCAGTAATCTGACACTTGGATAATCCAACTCAAGTGTAACCCGACTCTAGTGTAATCCGACTCTAGTGTAATCCGACTCTAGTATAATCCGACTCTGCGATAATCAAACACTTCGATAATCCGACACTGCGATAATCCGACTTTGCGATATTCCGACACTGAGAAATTTTGGCTCTAGGAATGTCGACTCTGCGATAATTCGACTCTACTGTAATCCGCCTCTGCAGTAATCAGACTGCGATAATCCGACTCTGCGGTAATCCGCCTCTGCGGTAATCCACCTCTACGGTTACCCGACATTGCGGTGATCCGACTTCGTCGGTCATTCGACTCCGGGGTAGTCCGTCTCTGGGGTAGTCCGTCTCTAGGGTAATCCAACTTGGGGGTAATCCAACATGGGGGTAATCGGACTCTGCGGTAATCCGGCTCTGTGGTAATCTGACTCTGGGTTAATTCGACTCTCGGGTAAACCGGCACTGAGATAATCATCCCATATATGCGTTTTCCCATATATATGCGTTTCCCATATATATGCGTTTCCCATATATGCGTTTTTCATATATATGCGTTATTGTACGTAAACGATATGTCATCTACCACGCCCGATCTCTTTGCTGACGACACAAATCTACTATGTAAACATGTCAATACCCAAAANAATCGTCTCATCATTAATACTGATAAAATAGTATCCATGTCATTTCCCAATAATGTAACGAAACCTCTTCCTCCTACATCCCTCTCGCTAAACGAAACCCAAATAAACTGTCACGATAACAAAAATTTTAGGGCTTCGTATACAGGACAACATCAAAAGGAATTGCAATATTGATTATTTGAATTCCAAACTAAGCAAACTATGCTATGCATTTCGAATTTTAGCCAACATTGTAAGTCAACACGTTTCTCGCTGCGTGTATTTTGCAAATGTATAATCTCATTTACGGTACGGCATTATCTTCTGGGGCCAATCCACTCAGAGCATTCAAACTTTTAGAATTCAGAAGAGAATAGATCGGATTATATATAAATCTCACCCCCGAAATTCATGTAAACCTTTATTTAGAGAATTAAATATTTTCCCTCTCCCTTGCAAGTACATTTATGAAGTGGTCGTGTTTGTTAAGACAAAACTGTTGTTTTCGATCCTTTTTGTTTTTAATAGTTTATTATTAACTGTACGCAACCATGGCACGGTTGTGTACATTATCTCTGTTGCCCCATCCTGGCCCGAGTTTCACTCCGGTTTTCCTTCGGGTAGTGGCGGATTTTCCTTGGGTGGGAATGTCATTAATACTTTTGATTCATTAATCTCGAATTTTTACTGCACAAATATATACAATTTATTTTGGAACAATAAATGGATAACAGTACGTATTTATCAAATAATTTCTTTTATAAATATTAAATCCGCCACTGTCCATGGGCCCTTGATCGGAATTAATGGGATGGTCCCTTGCTTCTTTCCGGAGAGTAGCTTAGTTTATTGCCCCCCACGTGATCATACGCAGTTTGCAACAGCTTTTTTGACAATAAAGTTTATTTATTTATTGTCCCAGTATATGCTCTCGTATATGACTCTTGAGGATTGGCCTGGAAGGGAAAGTACAGATTTCTATCTAGCTCTAAATTAGCTCTAGTACAGGGAGTGATGTAGGAGAGGTGGAATGTTAGGTGCTGATGTAAGGGTGTGGACCAGTTAGTTGAGGGTTGTCGATCTTATTAAATATGAATTCGTAATATCTCGGAATAATTCGAGATTTCAGACCGGATATCTTCAGAACTGTTAAAAATGACTTGAAACAGGAGAGCATACCAAAAAAATGCAAAGAGACAGGGCACTTTCAGGCACCGTCACTATGAAGTTAAATTAACATATACAGCCATTTATACATTGCATATGAAAAATTATAACTATTTGTCGTTGTATACGAAGCAAACTTACATATACCTTCATTCCATTACCCCGTTCCTTCATTCACTCACTTCTTCGCTCCCATTTTACTAAAGAAAATCCTGATATGTGCTCGATGATGGACTACACAGTAGGAAACTATGACCATGGGGTCGCGTCTCCACATAACTATGACCATGGGGTCGCGGTTCATTCAAATTTTACACAGTTATCAAATACAAATATTTTTTTCTGCATCAAGGTATCCTACCGCATCTCGAAACATTTCTGGCATCTCTTCTTTAGCTCTCTTTGTCAACTCTTCAGTGCATGGCTGTATCTTCACTTCCGTAGAAAAAACAAGAACGACTCTCGGAATCACAGCCATCGAAAGGATGAATTGTACTTGAATTGGAGGGTAGACTAGTTTCATAGCTGTCTCTCTTCACTTAAATTCTCTCCAGCGAAGATTCCTCTGAAATACATAAATGTAATTAGATTTGGAGTGCATTGCAGTTGAGATTCTATACCAAAGGAAATTCCTTTGATTTTTTGTACAACAATTTTCCAATAAAGACAATTTTTAGGATTTCTTAAGTGTGCTACTGTTATTGTCATGAACATCTCGTATCATTGACGTCTCGAAAATTTCTACCTATGAATGGTTTCATATCGTCCGTGGTATCGCAGATATGCGAAGAAATGACTGTTATAATGATCAGTATATTAAAGGTGAGTTTCGGAGTTTATTATGATCTTCTGGTGGTATCAGTGACGTTACATTATTTTCTCTCGAATACGAAAATTCAAAATTTGCAGAGTTAAGATACAATTCCGTTACTGGTTAAAATAAGTTTTCTATTATGTTAGCATCGAACAATACAAAAATTTGGAAAATTATATTTTTATATGCATCAGTACTTCTTATCAAGCAAAAGCTTTCTTATTCACATAAGACGTTACTGACGAAACGCGGTGCTGCAACCCGTAATACACGATTGTGTTACGAGTTAGTATTTAGCTCTGGTTAAATAATATCAACTTTTTTATTATAAAATTGAACATCAATTAACTTGGTCATTGTCAGTCTGTACGTTTTGAAAAGCAATTCGAGAATATAATTGCTTAAAATAAAAAATTTCATAAAATTATAACATCAATACGAAAGTGAATTGGTCTGTTTGCTACCTAATCGCGACTAACCAACCGAATCGATCGTGATGAAATTTTGTACGGATGTATTTAAGATGTTCAGGAAGAATATGTGTTAACTTTTGTTTTTAAAATGCATGAAAAAACGATCAAAAATGGTTTTTACCATAAAAACCGGCGAAATCGGAGAAAAGAGATGTGTATTCACTTACTCAGCCTAAACGGTTAGAGATAGCTGACAATTATATATAGTAACATTGTTCGCCTCAAAGAATACTACACAAAAACGTCCGCGACAGCATACGCGAATCTACAAAGGTTATCGGAAAACTTTATTAAAAATTGAAGTGTTAAAATACTTCAATTTAAAAGAGTAATTTAAGAGGGAAAAGATCAATAAACAATTTTGATACATTTATGCATTCAACAAACTCAAAATATCTCTAAATCGTAAAATTTGGACGCATAGCTTGGATTTTATAAGCGCTTTAATGAAATTGCGCTGCCATGCTGCCACCGTTGTCTTGCCTCGGAAGCGAAAATTCGACCGGCGAGGTTCCCGGCACGTGGGTTCGTTCTATCGGAGGTGCTGAGATGAATAGAGAGAATTCCGATGTTACGTCGGAATATGTGCCACCATTGGGATTAGGGAGAGGGGCAGAAACTCCATGGTTGGAGAGGGAAGAAAGAATCATGTAAACATACTTAATCGAAAAAAGACGGGTTTAATCCTTAGATTTCGGATAAACCTTTCAGATGCACGATACTGACTCACAGTCACATGATGCCGTTTAAGTACAAGTTCAGCACATATAGGAGTTTAACTAAGGGTGAAGTCGTGAGCGAGACTACGTGCCGTTTCGTTTGATTTGTATTTCTCTCGGACATCTTTACGTTGCTTTCTCAAGAGTGGATTCATCTAAGGATTTATTTGTTCTCGCTGCTTAAGGTGAAACTCAAAGTGTTGTAAACAATCAAGTTTTGTATTAAAATTGTGTTATGAATTTGTAAAATTAGGATGCTGTACATATGTTTTTAAAAACCAGTAAGTAAATCTTACAATACCGATAAATTTTATTTTTTCAGGAGTAAAAGAAGATTCGTCTTACAAGGAAAGGAAATTCCGGATGTCTCCGTGAAATCAGATAATTATTAATAAAAATATTTTTACGAGGACATTATTCACGTTTTTTGTCAAAATTTCATTTTTTCCGCGCCTCTCGTGACAATATTTGTGGACGCAAATTTTATTACTGGTCGACCTACCCAAATTACGGATGAAATACCTGAGTTAATATCACGTTATTTTTTTACTACACTAACAAATGAAGAAGGGTAAGCCGTATCATCTTCCGTGAGGAGATGGGTAGGGTAGGTTAGTCGTAAATACCTTATGAGATATAACGAACATTTTACCTCAAATCACCACTTTTCAAACAGAAATGTTTAAATTAGTTACTAATAGTTAGTTTTCAAACATCCCATGTTAAAAACATCCGAGTCTACACGGTACGAAAGCAACACCCAGATAAAATTTTACTTTCCTATCTTTAATATTAGTCTCCGTGTTAATTACAGAGTCAGGATAACGCACTTCATATTTTCATCATATTTCACACTAATAAAAAGTGAATCATTGAAGGAAATTTTAGAAACTGGTTTTCAGATACTACATTTAACAACATTGCATACGAAAAAGGAGAAGAAGGAAACATCAGATTTCTAATGATTCGTTAAATCTAGCGAAAATAAAATACTACTCCGTTAGCGCGAACATGTTAGAAATGCATATTTGTTCCGTGTAACCTTCACGTGGAAAATATATGTTATAACTTTCAGTCATGGCAAAATGACCGGGAATCGGGAATCAAACCCGGGCCTTCTGCTTTGATCGAAAGGGTGTTAAGCACTACACCACCCGTTCATCTTCCTCGACTGTTCACCACGTTTCCTTATGTTAGAAACAATGGAAATGGAAAGTCTTGAAAGCACAATGTAAAAATATACAAATGAAAATATTTTTTTTCTTTTTAATAAAACAAAGAAAAAATAAACAATAATATACAAGAATGATAAAAATATCCCCTTAAAAACATCATAATTCAAAGAAATTAAAGTTAAAAACCACGATGTTGTACGAAGCTTCAGAAAATTAAAAAAAAAATTGCGCGTTTTATACGTATCCTTAGAACAGTTCTTTTACTTCGTATTTGCTTTTCACACCGATCAAAATCATCCTCATTGTCATTTTTGTGAAATTACTTGCTAGCTTCAAATGAGTGAAATAGTTTGTTGTTCTCCACATGATTCTTTTTTTCGCTAAAAATATTTCTCCTTCATTATCTTGGTCATTAATTACTGGTTGTATTGGATCTGAACCTTTTTCAATAGAAATACTTATATTATCATTTCCTTGTAACAGATACTAATTTTGGTTTTAATTTAACTATTCTTTATACTTTTTCTGAGGCTTCTTCTTTCGTGTCATTATCTTTTTAGTCTAATGTATTTTACAGTACCAAATACTTTTACTAATATGATCTCTCGCATTGAAACAATGATCTTTCATTAAAATAATAATATTATTTATATTAATAATAATAATATTGATATAAACATTTTCCCATAAAATATATAGAACTTTTATATCAATATTATTTTAATGCAATACCATTCTTTCAATGCGAGAGATCATTTAAGTGAGAATATTTGGTGTCACTGTCCCATTGATTGAAGTTCCGTTGTGTTTCTCTTCCGCACTTCATCAATATATCTTCATAAAATCCCATTTCTTCTCCACTCCAGGATATAAAATAGTATACTCGACCTTAGTAATATAAAGAATAACTTCCTGAGTGTTCGTGTATAATATGTATACAGAGTTTTAAAATATGAAATAAGAAAAGAAAATCTTCCCCCACATTACGCCTCTGGGGTATACTGATAAGGGTGCCACACCGGAACTGTCGCTGGAAAGATTTCTCAATGCATTATCATGGGAAGCCCATGAACTGATAATTTCCTTATTATTATTTTTAAATGTATCGTGATCTCCCTTCCCCAACCTACGATCGCCGCTGGTTCCTTATTCTTCGGAAGTTTCCCAGAAGAAGGACAAATGACATTTCCCTGGCCTGACCAGAGAATATTCATTTAAACTGGGACGAGGGTAAGCCTTCGACCGTGAATCTTCAAGGATCGTTGTCACTGAACGCAACACGATGTATTTGCCTTGAAATGCGTCTCCTTCCTCGTTTTTATCTCTCACTCATCTACACGATGTTTAAAGTTACAAGGCCGCTGACATATTCGTGAACGCACGAACGAGCGAGGGCTGGTTATCCATTGCTTGGCGCCTACGGTATGAATTACCAGCAGGGTCTACTATGTGAGTTAACATCTAAATTTCTTTTTCTTTCTCATGTATCGTAATTGTTGTCAAATACTTGAAATTGACTGAACAGTGAATACAAAAAGAGGTAATCAATAGATACTTGGAAGCAGTAGTGAACCAAGAAGTTTTAGAAAAGGAGCTTCTTAAAAAAATGAAAATGGTGTTAGGCAAGAGTTAGAGGGGAGGAGGAGCTTAAATTCTCCCTACGCATGCCACTGCATGTGAAAGCTAAATCAAAAATAAAAATATATAAACATAAATTTGACTAATAAAAGCTATTTATGTTAGTTTAAAGTCTGTCGAAGTTGCTTGTATATATCTATTTTGTGTGTGTTTAGATAAGTGATCTCCGTTTGTTGTCTCACGGACTACTAAATTCGTCGTTTTTAATTCCTCGAACCAGTAAGTGACATTTTATGAAGATCAGTACATGGGTCAAAAATAGCCACAATTTTCTATTCAAAGAAATTCGAAATATATCTATTTAATGTAACAGAAACTTAGATACTTTTAATTAATTCAATTCAAGCCACAAATTTCAAGTCAAAGTCGTAAAATACCCCTAATTGATGTAAAAATATACTAAGGTACTTATTGATTATGACAAATCTGTAAATACTTACTTGATAAAGCGTTTACTCAATCCATGCAACAAAATCTTAAGAGGTTTTCATGAGTACCTTGTCCAAGATTGATCCTGCTCAACGTCTCATTGGGCACATATTACAAAAGAGAATTTTTTTTAAAATTGTTAGTTTTCTTTTCTGAAATATGATTTTTTTAAATAGCAATATGATATGATGTGAGATGTTTCCAATAGACGATCGAAAATTGCAACTAACATCCAGATTTTTCTGCGGACCGCTAATTTTTCTAAGCTCACGAACCAGTGGTCCGCGAACTACGGAGTGGTGAACATCACATTAGTGGCAATTTAATTAACTTATAAATTCAAGTAAATTCAATTGCCTCTAACCCGAATATGGTGTCATTGAGATAAAGAAAAATGAAGGAAATATATCAGAAACGATGACAAGAGGTGATTCAAATAATGGAGACCGATGAAATGTTTCTGAATGATGCTCGAAGTGATAAGTCTGGAAATGTCCTGGTATACAACACTGCATCAAAGAAAATAAATAAATAAAATATGGCTACAAATCGTCTCCCCAGCTGCTAAGTTCTTTCGCCGTATATTTAACAATCATCATTTTCCCAAAAAATTATAAATATGTACATTTGAACAAAGAAATTTAGATTGAAAGAATATTTTTATTTGTTGTATTTCTTTAATGAGTATATATACAGAGAGAGAGAGAGAGAGAGAAGTGGAAAAATATTATAATAAACTTGTGGAGTTGTTATTTGATCTATTTTCAAATGAAAAGAAATTGTACTCTTCAGTAATAACATAGGACTATTTGTGTTATTATTAATTAATTGGTAAGATGCTTCTATTTATTGGGGGAAATGGTACACAATATTTGTAAAGAGCATTTAGGTAATACATTTCGGAAAGAAGAAGATCCACGACAAGCAATGACACGGTGAATTCGAAAGAATTTTAAGCGTTTCCTCGCATCGTAAAGCTCGTGTTTATTGCGTATCATTACCGTAGACTTGTTTGACTAGTTGTATGTAAATATTCTTACAATTGTTCTCCGTTACTTCAACCTCCATGAAATTCCATGAATAATTATCACTACAACTAGAAAAGAATAGTTTTAAAAATTTTAATGTGCGACAGTATGGGATGAATTTTTTTATTTATAACTACGCTTTACAAAATACAGTTTAAAGACTGTCTATAAGTTAAGCAAAAGTTCAAATTTTAATTTTTTTGTACTTCCCAAAATGAACAAAATTGAACTAAATAGTTAATTTCAGATGTAGCAGCTAACACTATACAAGGAAACACTATATGTAAGGAGAATGTGCTCCTTTACTCTTCAGAAGGAAGCAATGATATAGCAAAAATAAATGAGGGACCGTCTCATAAATTCTATGACAGTTTCCACAGAAAAACCGAGTTAATCTTGGACAACCAAGCTATATTTCCTTTACGGTAGTATACCACTGGTTATAATATTATGAAATAGTGGGGCGTGTATATTAGCTTCTTTAAAATAGCATCTTAGGTTTCATGAAGAGCAGGTGAAAAGGTGAAACGCAGTATTCATCGAATTAACCAAGATGAATACTTGTTATCTAAATGAATTGGAAATGTTTAAGTTTATATTATTGGATAATGTTTTTTGTAAAATACGTACTTGGCTTGATCCTTTAAACATAATGATGTTTAATTAAGCTTCAGTGGTCTCGAAAATATGTAATTATTAATACATCATATTCTTCATTTCAGAAGAACAGGAAAAAAAGGTGTATTGCAGTTATTCCAGAAGAATTAAGAAGAATCTCTGAATGAAATTTATCGAAGAAAAATACAGCCGAAATTTATCTAATGAAAATTTAAAATTCCTTCTGGAAGTAAACGTTTAAATTCCAACATCTGCGGTTTATTTTTAAAAAAATGAAAATAAATCCACTATTCTCATTAAATAATACATATTCTAATTTACGACTAAACAATAATTAGTTGGTAGTGTTTTTTGTCATAATTATTCAATAATTTAATGGCAAATAATAAGCAATTAGTAGTTATAATTTTCTATTTTAAAAAATCTAGTGTCATTTTAATTTTTTCACGCATAGTGTAAATTTTCGAGGACCCTGGAATAAAATCTGGTATAGCAAACCGTGGTATAGTTAGTGTTATTGTGATTACAACACTAGTTATGTATTATTATCGCTAGTGATTTGCTAAAGAAGAACATTCAAATTGATAATATAACGATTTCGTCATAACGATATTTCATGAATGCACAGATATCGCGAGGTAAGGAAGTCTAATTTGCAATAACTATTCCAAAGAGCAACACATTTTTATTTGTAAGGTTTTAAAATACTGTCCTTGTAATAATAAAATCAACGATATAACAATGCGCGTACATTGATCAGTTTCTGAGTTAAGTTTAATTATTTATCCCGACATTTTTGTTAATAATTGTCGCATTACGCCAAAAATTGTTGGAATTTCCTAAACAAAGGTGGAAATAATTTGGAAGATCCTATTGTTTGTCCCTTTTTAATTTGCAAAGGATAGGTTGATAATAACGTTCCTATTTTTATTGTCAGAAAGGAGTATTTTTGGTACTAACAATTTAAGCTGGATCCTCAATAAATCGTGCGAATTTACGATTTCAGCAGCCATTCGAGCCCTACTCATGTCTCACTCAAGGGTGAGTGGAGTAACAACTATGAATCCTAAGATCGCCCTCTAGTGAGATTTGGGTGTGAGTGTGCCTCAAGTAACTACTATGAATCCCACGCTAAATGTTCATATGTAACACATATATTACTGTAATATTTTAATGGGATCTTTTAATTAAACAATTCATTTATAAATTTTGAAATTACGAACGTTTCACGATTAATTTTATGACATACTATTCCCCTATTGAACATGTTAGAAGGTCATGGGAGTGATGGTACTGTATAGTTTATTTCAAAAGAATGCTTTTGAAATAAACTATATAGTACCGTCAACTGTTTTATTAAAAATTATAGAGCAAATTTTTTAATGGGCTCCGCGGCTAAAAAAACCTAACCGATTTTTGTATACCCTTCCGTGTACTGCCGAGTGCTGACACCACCATCGCCCCCAACTTTACTCTGAACACACATTAATTTTTGGACAATTTAAGTAAATAAATTATCCCTAACACCCTCAATTTTAAATAACATACTAACACATTATGCAAAATGAAAAAAATATATAGATGGCATCAAAGTTTTCAAAACTTCTACTTCAGAAAAGTGAGTTTTTACCCTTCCATGATAATGTTTACGGTAATAATGTTAATATATTCTTAAATTATGACCGACAAAAAACAATTAAAAATACAATTACCCAATCACCACCCATTTTGAATTGTTAATCTGATTTTGTTATAAATGCTCTAGACTGTGTCATATTTTAAATGTATAAAAATGAAATAGTAATACGTACCAATATCTTTTGGTGACGGGAAGTCTGTCTTAACTTCAGTCAACGGCTCCTTTTTAATGTTGGAGTTAAATTAAAACTAAAACGACAGTTGAAAATGATTTACAAGTTTTTGATAATCACTGATTAAAAACTCGTGTATCAAATTGTCCGTTCTCGAATCTGCTGATTTATTTGCGTACGAATCCGTCTCACATACCTCCTCCCTCAATGGAGCTTCACCAAATACAGACTCGTAACATCCCGTATTCCGACCAGCTCGCCTTGACTGAGCCAACACCAGCCTCTCAGTGTCAAAAAGAAGGGGAAGTGAGGTAGAATCATTACAAATGAACAAGTAGCAAGCGCTGTCGAGGTAAACTAGGTTCGTAAAACGCAGTGGGAAGGAATAGTCCAACAGGTTCAAAACACGTCACAGTCTAGTGCATTTTTCTCAGTCCAACCATGTTTTAAAAGTCCATTAACCGAATTATCGCAAAAATTATCATGGAAGAGTAAAAACTCAGTTCTCTGAAGCAGGTTTTTTTTTCTGTTTTTACAATGTAGCGTACAATGGGAAGCTAACTTGTTCTTATCACGTGTTTCATTGAGGAACACGAATAATGTGTTGGATGAAAGAAAAAGAACAACTGTCTGGTCAAGTGTAATTGTACTGCCTTAAAACATTTTTATATCATAAAACACATTTTAGCCACTCTACTCGTTTGAGTACTTTCGCCAACCCTCCTGAACTACAATATATCCAAACATATATCAAAAGAAGAAGAGGAATAACAAGAAGAAGAACCCCCAGAGGACTTACATCTAGTAAGTACGTGTTTGGCAAACACGGGGCCCCGAGCTGAGTTTGGCATTACTTCCACTTACTTGTGCGAGACTCCTTCCTTTCTCTTTCCTGATCTTCCTTGGTCACCTCTTGTTCTTTTCGATCCCGACGC
>NNCF01126740.1:107613-201728 GCA_002313205.1 Laupala kohalensis | reverse complement strand
TATCTCCTTCACTAAAGAGTTAGAAACGAAAAGGTCGGAGTTCGGTCCTTTTCATTGTCGTGGAATACACACAATTCCTTAATAAAGGAATCGCAACTCTGGTAAAATTGATTTAATTATTTATTACATAGAAATTACACTTCATTATTACACACTAACACTGTCCATGCAAATATTTCCCCCGGCACATTCCTATTTCAAAATATACCCCAAAAATCACAATATAAGACATAATATTTGCTTTACTTTCCCTTCAAGCAACAACAAGACTGGTTGATAAACTGTTCCAGCCAGTACTCAATTTTTAAAATGGTACATTTGAAACAACCAATCATTTGCAATAACAATCTGTCCTTGGTGATTTTGTTAATGAACATTAGTAAGCGCCTCAACAGTCTTTGGCGTCGTTACATTCACTTGGTTAAGTACATGGGCACTTAACGCAATGAACGATAGACTGGACTCAGCCAGTCATGCTATTTACCTTAATGATTTTTATTTAAAAATGGATCACCAGTTGCCAAAAACGACGTGGGCGCGGATAGTTCCTTAAGGAGTAGTAACCTCCAGTTACCACCAGACCATTCACCACTCCGCACAGCAGGTACCATTCGCCCATTCACCTCTACTGGAACCAGATGACCCTCCGCGTAGCGTAGAAGGTGTCATTTTCGTCATTAGGCAGCTCAACTTGACTCAGACATCACGACTTAATGGCGTTAATAATAGTTCCTGGCCATTTACTTCTCGGTAAAAATGTTCATGCCTCCTACAAGATAACTTTCACCAGAGTTCGGACGACACACAAGCCGACTGATTAAAAGTTACAGATAACTTGCTCGAACTCTAATTGTAGTAGTTCGTAGAACACCGGCTGCAGTAAACTCATAAATGATCAATTAATGATCTCCTAGTCACGTCAAATAAAACTCCAAGTCTCTTTCTCGCCAAAGTATAAGTCAGTTTGCTGACTTATAATAATGAACGATCAGTCATCAACGAACATGGTCACTGAATGAACTGAACCTGAATCAGTCTGAATCTCCCTCATCTGCCTCTCTGAATCTCTAAGTCTGAATCTCTATATCTCTCTAAACCTCTCCGTCTAGGTGCAGAACGACGGTGCTCCCCGATAAAGTAAACACTTCCCCACTTAGCTGCTCAAAACTTTGAGAGAAGGCGCTTCCTTCTATGACGTCATTTGTTTCCTTCGGCCAATAATCACTCATTTTTCACTCCTCGTGGGGTATCTTGGATTGGTTATTTTTGTATGACGTATTTCCCTTTAAGGCCAATAGCAAGGTTTGATTAATATTATGCTTCATTGTTTCCGAACTCTAGTATTTTCCTTCCGAGCCCCTTCTCTGACACTTCGCAGACTCGTGACCCTCATCTCTCCACAAGACGATATTTAATTTTAGAAAGCTGACTTCACTCCCTTTCGTTCTTGCCAACGACACTTTATTTTAATGTGTCTGTCACATATTACTAATACTTCTTTTCATTCCAAACCCCAGACTTTGNCTGCATTATGTTCGCAATTCGTCACTCGTCTGATATTGTTGACCCGTGAACTTCGTAGCTCGACGGCGAAACCTTCGCCCCCTCCTTCCTACGTGTTCGTCCCTACGACCTCCGTCGCTCTTTAGTCTTGCTAATGGAATTTTTCGTATGGCGAGAAGCGCCCTACAACGGATCCTCATTCATTCCGTGGACAACTCTCCCTATTTTTTTCTATAACTTCATGTGTTCCCGGATCTGTCACCAATAATAACTCAAACCTTCTTCCCGAATTTCTACAGTAACTTTCTCTTTGTCCCTCCAATGACAACGTGCCTGGACAATTTCTTCACAACTATTTCATTTTCTTTCCCTTACTCTTCAGTCCCCGCAAACTGACTGCGTAGCATGTCAAGACTCTAGATCGATATAGCGTCCCTCCGCCCCGTCCTTCCGAACCGCACTCGCTCGGTGGCGAAACTTTATTTTGACTTTTTTCCTGATCATCCAATTGTTTTTTAATAATTTTCAGAATAAACGTAGTAAANTATATATATATATATATATATATATATATATATATATATATATATATATATATATATATATATAAAAGCCCCTCCGTGGCGAAAGTGGCAGCGTTCTCGCTTGTCACTAAGTCATCCCGGGTTCAAATTTGTAGCTTTTCAATGCAATGTCTCAGTTCATGTCAAGTGCAACCTCTGCGACTCAACACCGCAGTTGTAATACTCGGAAACAGCAATATATCTGGATTCTATCTAGATAGATGCTGTTTCCCCCATGTGAATAAACTCATACAGAAATGAGACTTACTGGTAATAGGACCACGCGCATTCTCGTGGTCCTATATATATATATAGAGAGAGAGAGACTCTATGGGATTAATTCCATAATTCACATGAGTGAATTTGTGTTTCCCTCTCTATCCCCCGCTCAGAAAGAGAGAGCGCGTGCCGACGACCGGCGAAGCATATCCCTACACCACCAATCGGAAGAAGTCGGTGCGAAGAGAAGGCGGCGGCCAAAGCGACGGAGGAGGCGGTTGGGAGACACGAGGCAGAAGGAGAAAAGACTGCACTTACGGCAGCAGACTGCACTCAGAGGTAGACGAGAGACAAAACCGGCGCTGGGAGGTTACGGTTCTCGCATACATGAGGCGCTCAAGGAAAAGTTGGTGGACTGTGCCACGGCGTTGGTTGACGTTATCCTCGGGCACTCTACCCGCGTGTCAGGAGGCTACCAAGTTCTTCAACGGCGCAGCCGATGGGCTGCCTGACCCGATCCAAGAACAAGAAATGTTGGAGGAAAGTGCGTGTAAATTTTTGGTTGCATTTTTTTGTTTGTTCTCGAGTTTGATTTAAGAGTGTTTTATTTATGAATAATATTTTTTTATATTGTTGCTACGTGTTCCTTGCCTCAGAGATTAACCGTCTCCCTTGGCACGTATGTCCGGAGGTTCCTCTCGACCCTGCAACTTAGTTTGACATTTTCCTCTTTGGGTATTGGTTCCAAAAGAGCGACGAATTGTCCAGTCACTTGAAACTCGAAATTTGGTAGGTAGGTTTCTTTTAGGGATTATGCATCCGCTAAGAAAAGGATTTTACGAAAATTCACTCCTTACGGGGTGAAATGTGCGTTGGAATCGTTTATCCATTTGTTCCGCCATAACTCTTGAGTGTCTGGAGGAATTTCAACAAAACAATACATAGAAGACAGACTATTTGACAACAAGCGCTATGCGAGTAGGACATCCCTTTCACCCCTAGGGAAGGGGGTAAGAAGATGACATGTAAAAATAATGGAAAAATCCGATATTAGATTCGAAACCTTAATCTTCGGTGCCGTTGCGATGGATAAGAGCATCCCCGGCACTTTGTAAGTTAAGTCAGTCCACCTCACAGATAATACACCAGTAGCATCCTGGGGTAGGGATGGGAATGAATATCAGGTAAACTTAATTGAAAAACGACCAATATTGGTGTTAAATAAATCATTTATGGGACGCTGAAGTAAAGTGCCATCCTCACTGTCAGATACATACACCCCATAATCACTCCCTATAAAGAATAACTCCCTTTTGTGAGAGGTAGTTATGTAAAAATAATCGGAAGGGACCGATATTAATGTTGAGATCTTAGTTTTCGGGGTCGCTGAAATAAGTTGTGACATTCTCATGTTACGGTCCTCGTAGTCACTTTGAAATTCTTTAGTGATTATTATTTATTTATTGTATAATAAGTTATGGGCAATCGTGACCATTTCTCTTCGGTGCACGTGGTGGAGAACAGCCCGCACGGTGCAGAAATCCGTGCTCTACCTTCCGGTGACCGGCGCCGGCCGTGGGGTCGGCTTGGTCAGCGATGCGCCTTGGTGGCGAGGTTCTAGACTGGCCAGTAAGAATGGGTACTGATGTCGTCATAATCACGCCAATACGATAAAATATATATGATTGGCCCTCCCCACTCCCTCTTGAAATCCCCAACGAAGTGGTCACGAGGTGAAGGGCTCAGCAGACGGAGGCTAGCCTCCGCTCCGGGCTCATGTGAGAATATGCGCTCGTAAAATTCATTCTTAGAACATTTCATTTTGTAACTTCAATTAAAATCCTTTAGATATTTCAGTCGGATGTATTCCATATTTTGTTCGCTATGGTTCAGATGCTCTTGGTGACGGTATTCATGATCAACTTCATTTTTCCTGTGTGTTACCAAGTATCGTCCAGACACATTTCCTTGCGTACTTTTGAATCCGTCTTCTTTGTTTGGTGTGCAATGATTTCATTTATAAATCTTTGTTATAGTTGGCACGATTAATTATTGAGTAGTAATTGAATATTGTAGTAACGTTTCTGTAGTTCGTGGCTAATATGCATGGTATGTTTTGTGAGAATGATCGCAGGTGTTATGAATTGTAATAATAAATAGTGTTTAATCTAATTATGTTTGTAATTCTCTCAAGTTCTTTGATTCACTAGAATTATGATCCTGGTCAATTTCGTATCCCAGCCGACCCCCCCTCTCACAATGGTGGAAGTTGCATCCACAAAGCCAAGCGAGTAAGTCCCATAAAGTTGAGATGTATTTTAATTCGATTGAACCCTTTAGAGTAGGCCAAATTGGCAGTCGATGCTTTTGATAACCCCTGGAAGACCCTGTAATGCAACACTCAAAGAAGTGAAAGACCATTACAAGTCCGTATAAATTCCAGCATCCCTAGGGGAGGGGATGCCATGATAAATATCGAACATGACATACCAGTGACGAGTCCATAATTTTCGGCGTCGCTGAGTTGATAGTGAAATCCCGATATTGAGTAAGTCTGAACTCAGCCCTCGTGAAACAAACACACAAGAATAAGAGGTAGAAATGGGTTTATGGATAAAAAGAATTGAAAACTTATATTGAAATATAAAAGTAATAATAATGCATCGGATACGTAGTTTTAGGGTCGATGAGGTTTTTAAACTATCAATACCGTTAGGTTCAACTTGAGATCACATAGGGTCATGGTAGCACTAGAGCGGAAAGGGAGACACGTAAATATAACGTAAAATGACCGATATTAGGGTCGAGTCGATAGTTATTGATTATTCTGAGATGAATAATCTTATTTCCAATGACATTATCTACCCTTCAGACCACACGAGGTGCACGACGAAATAATTCTTATTAAGCTAATGTTAATTATTATGTTTGTGACAACATTTCAAAATTTCGAGCTTCTACGTGCGAAATATAATGAGTTATTAACCTTTTCCAAAAACATTGCTAAAACGACCAGGCATATTTTTAAGGAATAAAATTTACATTGTCGCCTTCAGCAAAATGCTGTGATCACATGATTAATGAATTAGAACATTTAAAACTTAGTATGTAATATAAAAAATTGATTAACAGAACTATATATTCATTTGGCGACCAGCGGCGTTTAAGCGGTCAAGTACAGTCTGGTCCTGCTGTTTTCGCGCGCACACTGTCACACTGACGAGTCCACAGCTGAGCAGGCGCGGATAGAAGGGATTGGTGGTCAAGGGGGGTCATGAAGCCCCTAAAAACACATCGAGAATGGGTTTCTAGTCACTCGAAAGCGTTTATGATTTTTCAAGAAGATTGACGCATTGGAACGATTTTTAATTAGTAATTAGTACTGCCGTATATTTGTAGAAATGATTTAGCAACGTACAGCGTGTCACACCCAGTTCGACAAAGTTGCCATGGCGGCGTTGGTGGTGCCATTATGGTTGTGAGAGTGGGTGTTGATATTAATGACATGATGCGACGCTCATGGGGAGAAGAGTCGTCTTCCGAGGTCCATGAGTTATGTACGGCGGTTGTTTTAGTGCGGCGGCTCACCCACTGGGGGGTGGGGGTTATGGACTGAAGCCTCCCCCATGAAGTATCAATTGAAGAGTTATTCTGTTGCACGAAAAAAAAATTAACTGTACCCTATCGTAACTACACAGTGCATAATTTTATGATCAAAATATATTTATATGCATGAATGAAGGTTATGCTAATTCTCCGATTTCAAGTAAAATTTACACTGTCTCTGAACTTTGTAACGAACCCAGGTTCCAGTCACGAATTCTCCGCTCTAACAGGATCTCTGTAAATCGCAACGTAAACAGAAATATCAGCTTATAATCATCCCGTCTTCTCAACCTTCCTCTCAGAGGTCAACACTTTCTTCACGCAGACATGTTTGCATAACTCTTACGCAGTGAGGTGATATCAAGAATATTTCTCATTCATCCAAATACATTAAAACATTTTTAGTAACCTCGGGTAGGGTTTTCCACGGGTAGGACTGTCATGTATAATTCATAGAGCCGATTTTCTTTCAGAAGAGGTTTTTCATAATATGTTTTTGTTTCCATGCTGCTCTATTGCTAGACGGTTTATAATTCAAGGTTAAATATAAGTACTAAGTTCAATAATTAGTACTTGTAGTGGTAGCATGAATGATTGTGTACTCATACGAAAAATCCGATCCAAATTCGTAAGAAAAATATATGAAGATACGTAACTAACGAGAACCTAATCTGCTCTCTTCTTGAATAATGTATCTAAGCGTTTTTATTACTATTTGAAAATAACGCGATTTAAGAGCTGTTTGAACGGAAACATTAGCTGCGATCTGTGTGCCATCCCAAATTTCCTGTTTCATCCGGAGACCGATATGTCATCAAGTCAAAACAAATTAAAAATAAAATGAACCTTGATTAATTATCGCGATGTTTTAATTAAAAACCCATTCAAAGAACCTCTTGGTAACTCTTGACACAACTGCGTAAGACATGAGAAAGTGAGATATGTTAACCCCCTATGGAAAGGACCCGCAAGAAAATCTGATTAGCGCATCGTCACTGCCAAAATGAGAGTAAGTATCAAAGAGTGAAACTATGAAATATTGATGAAAATGTTATCTATGGCATGAAGTGTTCTTTAAATCCTGCGCGTAATCGGTATGTAACCACCTCAAATTTGGACTCCAGTCAGTGTAGCAGTGTCTTCGCTTCAGCGCCACTGGCCGCCAAATGAAAACAGTTCCTTTTATCACTTGTTTGTGGTTGCATACTAAGTTTCAAACATTTAATTTCAATGATCATTTGGTTACAGCTTTTTGCTGAAGGCGACAGTATAAATTTTATTCCTTAAAAATGTGCCTGAACCTTTTTAGCAATGCTTCTGGAGAATATTAATAACTCATTATATTGTGCATGTAGATGCTCGAAATTTTGAAATGTTGTCTCAAATATAATATTAACATTTGCTTAATAAGTATTATTTTTGATAGATTTAGTTTATGTTATAAAAATAATAAAGTCGATGTGTCGGGAGAAAAGTAAAAATTTCGCGTTTTTTGAGACATTTCTGTTATTAAAACAGTATTATTCATTCTTAGAACAATTATTTTACTCGAGTGTAGGCAGAAGAACACGACAAATTTAATGGTGTTAATTAGTTTTTTCTGCGATTTTTTGTGGTATCTACAGCAGTTCAAAGTGAGGGGGTCTGTAATAAAAAAATCCGATAGTAGAGGTGGAAGTTGGGAAGAGCGTGACACAAAAATTATCAAAAATGTCCGCTAAGAAAATATTTTACAAAAATTCGTTTCTAAGGGTTTTAAATGGGAAATTAGATTTTTCTAAAAACGTTTTTTAAAATCACATCAGTGAAAATAAGGAATTGAGGGTTCACACCTATACTTTCAAACCTCTAACATTAATGGATAACATTCTTAGTGGATACTAATANACCTCTAACATTAATGGATAACATTCTTAGTGGATACTAATAAGGATAGGAGAAAGATTAATATTGCAGATATATTCCAAAATACACGTGAGCAAAGTCGCGGGTACTCAGGTAGTTTTGAAATAAATTCGTTTGTGTGCGTCATTTTTTTCTCTTAGTACTATAAGTTGCCGCTTGAGGGCAGTATTCACTTTATCGCACGCATGGTGCCGATTGTTTTCGCAGAATATGCGGTTCGTAATGTGAGCGATGATAAGATGTGAGCGTGTGGTATCCGAATTAACGGAAAATGCGCTCCAATTACGTTAGTTGTGTTTTGTGTTTTTTTATATAATAACCAAAAATGAAATTTACAGTTTTAATGGAGTTAGGCATCGTTAAATAAGTTTTTACTGACTATTTCGTGTGTACGGTTTGTGGATGTTGTATAATTGTATATTGCAAACGTGTGTAAACTGTTGAAGTTTTTCTATAAAACGTCATAAGATAATATAATTTCAGTAGAATTAGAAGTTGCATCCCATTGTCGTTGTTATAAGTGTTCATGTATTTAATTTTGTGTATAAAATGGGGTTAAATAAGGCACCTTGTTCAGTTACTCAAACTGTTCCTGTTGTTAAAAGTAAAGAAATAGATGAGTGTAAAGGAAGAATATTGAAAGGTATCGTAGTTAGTTTGTTCTTTTTGGATTTATTTTATAGAAGTAAGAAATATCACTAACCACATTTCTTATATCTGTAGGAACAAAATATGCGTGTGTTTATCAGGGAGAATTTTTAAACATAATTGATGTTTCAAGTGGAGAAAAGATTACTGAATGGAGATTTGGTGCTACTTGTCCAGGATTGATTACAGATGTAACATGTGCAGTTGAATTGCCTTACAATGACAATAGTAATGACATCAAGCAGGTTGTGGTTGGATTGAAATGTGAAGTAATGGGTGGAATGATATGCATCCTTGATATTCAAGGATCAAGATTACTCAGATCCATCCGTATTCCAGGAAAGGTAAATTCAGTGCTTTTACTTTGGCTCAACAATTATAGTACTTATTATGTATTTCTTTTGTTCTGTTCCATTTTCTGTAAAGATTTTAAAATTTGATTGTGAATGTTATACATCTTTTCTTTTCTGTCTAAATTGATATTGATGGAACATTTAATTTGATGAAATATATTCCGTGACATATATTTATTGAAGTTGTGTAGTTTCAACTCACTACAGGAGATTTCTGTCTTCCATTACAGCCTCTTTCCTTAAGTGTTGTTGATAATGGTAGCAGTGGATGTGAAGGAAGATACCCACTTCCCAGTTTGTTGAGTTCAATGAGTGGCATCATTGCTGTTGGAGTAGAAGGTGGGAAGGTCTTCCTAGTTGATCTATGCCGACTATCATGTGAAGAATGTAAGTATTCGGAACACAGTAGCTCATGGCATACTGATTTATTTTATAATATTAATAGTAAAGAAGTTTTTAGGAAAAATGAACTGTTTGGTTGTAACAATGTTTTTTTTTTTTTTGCATCTAATAAATGTGAAATGTCAATTATTTTACACATCTTTATGATATTTTATTGTGTATAAATTTGATTGTATTATCAAAGTAAAAATGCTGGACTGCCTGGTCATTGTAGCTTGGCGTTTCAGTACCATGTTGCAGCTTTCTTCAGAAGTGACTACATTTGAAACCATGTAACTTAATTCTGAGAAAACTTAACCTAAGAAGAAGAAAACATGAATGGAAACACACTGTGTTTATTAGTTAATTGTAAAGTACAAGCATTAAATTAGTTTATTGTCCTCATCATGGTCAGAGGCAGTTTGTAACTGCTATTTTGCCAATAGAGTATTTATTAATTCATTGCTAGTCTAACTGACTTGATGTTGGTCCATTAGAGTTAAGTGTACCTTACATTATGTTCCAATTTCTTTCAACTTAAAATCTATTGCCTTCAATTCAATTAACTTGCTCTTGAGGCACTATTTTGTTCTTTCTGCATCGAGTATGTGGAATGAATATTAACACGTGTCTTGGTTTGTTATGTTATTAACTTGTAGTTTTTACACCAAATGGTTGCTTTTGTGACTAAATTGTGACTATTAATATTCATTTGGATATTATATTTATTCTGTTTTTTTTTTCATAGAAGGTGGGTATTTGGGGTAGGCAGCTGTATTGTATTATTTTCAGTAAAGTTTCTTTACTTTTAGGTCAGTGGTTGTGAATGCAGTGTAAGTAAATTGTGATGATTGTGAGTCATTGGTAGGAAACTCCAAAACTGGAGGACCTGCTCACCAATGTACAATAAGAAATCGCCTCAAATGGGAAATTATCCACAACTTTATCGATTTAATCAAACACACTAAGAAATTCCCACTAATTGTATTTCCCTTTTAAATTTGTCACAAAAATAAAAGTATATAATAAGAAAGGGCAGACAACAGTACCTTCAGAAACTTTATTCTCAAGACATGAAACCTGTAAACCAATCTCAAGAAGAAAGTGTCAGTAAAGAGTATCTATTTCACTTTTTGATGTATGGGAATTAAGAAATATGATTAATTGCATATTTATTTTCATAAAATTATTTTCACTCTCAGTAAAGGTCTCAAATTATGTAAAAGAATTAATCCCAAAAACTATACAGACATTTTAAAATGAATAGCAAAATTGCAACATGCATTCTGAAATAAATGGCCAAAACCTTGTGTCCAAAATATATTATCATAATCACATGACGAAATAATATGGAAGGTAGTTTTGTGAATAAAATGACCATGTGGGATGGTAATGTACATGACATGTTGCTCGGATGTATTATTTATGTAAACATCAGATGATGGCCAGAAACCTAGCAAAATACAGTAATTTGTCTTATTATGTTCGTTTCATTTCATAACTTAATAAGATGAAAAAGATAGATGTAGATAGTTCTACCATACAAGATAATATGAACTGGAAGCAATGAATAGAAACTTAGCACATTAAACTATGCAATTAGCGTTGCAACAGCCTGCTGTATAACATATACCCTAGGTATTGTTAACTTTACTCATGTATATTCCATTGTAAATTTATAATAATATTGTTTAGATGATTACCATAACTAAAATAAACTTCCAGTTCTTTTAACAATGCCTTTGATGATTTTTTGATTAATAGTTATGAACATACAGTTCTACTTTATAGGATATTTTCCAAGTTCAATTATCCAACTACCATATGATGGCACTATGTAGCAACAAACGTATCAATGACGCTAAATTGACAATATCTTGACAGCTCAAATGGTCAGAAACTCAGAATGGATGCTGGCCACTGTAGAGAATGCAAGTTTGTTTTCTATGGGGGGAAGGAGTACATGCAAAATTATTTTATCTGGCAAAATATTTATAAATAGAAGGAGTAAATGAAGATTAACAATTTTAATTTGGAGAGTATTTATACCTTAAACAATTTTCTTTTTGGGCAATTGCTATTAAATAATTCACTTGCTTACTTATTAGAAAGATCAAAAGGCATTATACGTTAGGAAATGTTTCATAATGCTGAGGAACGATCTTTATTTGGTTAAAGCAAAGACATGCTTCTGAGAAGTAAATGAATGTTTACTTTGGGTCAAATACATACATTTTATCATACAGATTCATAACATTTACCTATCAAGGGAGATATTTTCATCTTTTTATACATTAGTTGGCATTCCTCGTCCTCCAGTTTCTCGAGAGGTGGTGGGGACGGATATCTAAACACATTTTCTACAATGCGGGCCGTCTCCTACCACTGGTGCAAGTTTAGAGCAACAGCTACATCTCTCACTTTAATTTCCCAGGGATGATGGTAGATGAAAATAAATTATCTGTAAATTGCATGTCTCAAATTGTCTGAATTATGATTTCACAATCTCTCTTTTTTTTAAAAATACATCTTATAGCAGTTTTTAATTTTAGTTACCTTTTCCCTCTATATAATTTTTTTTTGTACGCCATTAAAATTTACCCTTGGTTCAGGAGCATTTTTTCAAGTTTTTTTAAATGTTTTTCCTACAGGATTGTACACTGCTTAAAAGCATAAGAAAATGCTTATTTTTGAAATCCATTTCTAAAAATTTCAAAATCATAGATCTTAATATGCAAGCAAAGTCTTCTAGAGAAGATTAAAAATAAATTTATTGTCAAAAAACAGTACAAACTGCGTATGACCACGTGGGGGGAAAAAAAACTAATTTACTCTCCGGAAGCAAGCAAGGGACCATCCCATCAATTCCGATCAAGGGCCCTAAGGCAGAGGCGGATTCAAAAATTTCAGCAAAAGTTCCTAGATAAGATAAAAAGTTGGCTGCGAGTTATAATACTAATAGAATGTCAATATGTTTGTAATTTTAAGCAAAAAATTACATGTACAAGTTATTATCGAACTATAGATTATTCTGAGTATAGTGTTTAAAAATCATAAGAATTGAAAAAACACTAAATTCACGATTTATTGTTACAATAAACACGCCCCTAGACAAAGCCTAGAGAACCTGTATGATAAATCCGCCTCTCTTTATAAATTTGATTATGAATACAATTTAAATGTGTTAAAAATTTAATGAAAACTTTAATTTTTTAAGAACTTTATGAAAAATGTACAAATAAAGATCCTACAGAGTAAATATTATTTCAGACGATATAAAATTAGCAACTGTTATGTTACACTTTTAACATATTCTATGCAAACTACCATTAGAATAATTTTCTTTGATTTGCAGTACATTTTATTGAATAAACCTGGCGTTTGTAAACAGAAGAAATCATTTGTTCTGAAAGTATTTCCATTAAAATCTCAGTTTTACTTTTTTTCATAAGTTAAATGTTATACATTCTGATATATTTTAGATGTGTGCTTTAGTGGCAATAACTTTTTTCTTTTGTTTAGTGTTAATAACTTTTTTCTTTTGTTTAGTGTTGAGCTCTTGGTTTAATGATGACCGAGAGGAGGTCCATGACGAGATGAAACCCTGCCAACTTATAGAAATTAGTAAAGATGATGCAAATCCTGATGTTCTGGAGAGCAAACGTGCTGCAGCTGCTATGTCTGGAGATCATCTATGTCTTCTTTTAAATGGTATTACTTTTCTTCCTGTATGTATTTTTGCCTAAAATTGCACACAATTCTAGAGCTCTGACTCTTAGCTCACAATTTAAAAAAATGGGGTCACAGAAAAATAATACTCACTAAATTATGTAATTTTTTGATGTATTGCTTAATACATCTTTGGGACCTAACAGGGTTCAAATAAACCTAAACTGTGATAGCTAATTGGAAATATTGAAGGTTGAATTGTCAGTTATTTCATGTCTTATGTATAATGATTTCTTCTATTTGGCATTCTGAGTACTTTCTCTGTTAATTCTCTGCTTTAATAGTGTCAGGATCTTTTTGTGGAAAAAAGTTTGTTTAAAAGATTCTTCTGTGGATTTCTTTGGAGCAGTTTTATTGAATTTCTTTTTTCATTTATTGATTTTTTGTCGTGTCTAAATCTTTCGACATTACATGACTTTTCACAATACATTATTTTACTTGATACAATCAATACTTTCAAGACAGTAATTTATATTGCTTCATGTTTATTATTTATTAATTTTAATTTTCTCTTGTGAATTTCTTTCTTTACATGTTCACTCTCTCAGTGGTGTGCATTTTCATTATCTAGCTGTCACCATCTTCTAACTTTTTCTTCAAACTGTTCTTAATTTCCCATATCCTTGTTGTATATCCCTTGAAATGTCTATATCTTGTTTGTGTCTATTAACCTACTTCCTATTTCCTGTATCTATTTGACTGTCTTCATCTGAGTTATGTATTGAGATCTTCCTGCTCTGGAAAGTGAGCAATTCCAAATTATATTATCTCTTGCCTCCTTCGTCTTCATCACTATCAGGTAGGGCAAATCTCTAAGGCAAATGAGATGTGTTTTAACGTTTCCATGCCATCGTGAACTCTGCCTCTGCTGGACATGGGAAAAAAACATTTTCTTTCCGTCTCCACAAATCTAATATCATGTATGAAGTCTTATAAATGCTTTCCATTTTTGATACCTTCCGTCTCATCTGCCATGCCATGAATAATTCCTGAATAAGCCTGGCAATAATTCCTGGCAAATCAATGCATGTAAATAAAAATAATAATTTGGTTCATATTTCTGAACTTATAAGAATATCTGATGTGACCAAAGGTATGAATCATTTTAAAATTATTTATTTGTCCATTCTAATACACACTTTCTTATTTTATTTCTAGGAGGTGCTTTTTTGGAAAATTTATTTCTTCTTATTGAACCTGGTGGTGAAGTTTGTGAATCTTTTAAAACAGCATCTGTTGGAGTCACTGCTCTCTTATATGAACCTCGCATTGCAAGTTTAATTGTTGGATACAGCTTTGGCTGTTTCCAGTTGTGGAATCTTATGCATCTTACATTAAAGTAAGTTTGTTTTTCGTAGGGAAAGATGGTTATCCGCAAGTTGAAAAAGAATGATTAGTTACTATCATATTAATCACTTAAAAAGTGTGAAAAATACAGAAGACTCCCTCTTTGGCAATCTTTGAGTTAAACTACAGACTGGATTAGAAAATGGTCAGATGAACCTCATAATTGGCTATAAAAGTGAAATGTCTTCAATGAATAATTCTATTATCTAATCAGTTAGAAGAGTGCTTAATTTATAGTTTTGAACAATAGCATCAGTAGGAACTCTTCAACTAAGTCATATTTGGAGAGATTTTGATTCTCCTTACCTCTCACACTTCTAAAAACTGATTCTTGACATTTTTGGCTATGATATATAAATAAATATAAATTTATTGTCAAAAAACAGTACAAACTGCGTATGACCACGTGGAGGAAAAAAAACTAATTTACTCTCCGGATGCAAGCAAGGGACCATCCCATCAATTCCGATCAAGGGCCCTAAGGCAGAGGCAATAGTCTCAAAAAAAAATTGAGACTATTCAATTCTAATAATATAAAATATTTAATGTTTATGGTGTTTTGGTTACATCCTTTACATGCCATCATGTGTGTTTGGAGTGATTTTTAATTAATCACTGCTTATGTTTAGGAAAATTACCTCCAAATACAGTGAAACCCTATTAAAAGAGACACCAGGGACAGCAGAAATTTTCTCAGGGACAAAAGTAAACTTTCACAGGACCTCTGATATTGGCTACTCCTATACTATTAAGCAAGCAATGTATCTAGATATTTGTCAAAAATTTTCTCGTGAATGACTATAATGATTTGAATGAAAATCACAGATTAGATGTATTTTGGGACTTGGTGGTGTAGGGGTTATGTGTGTGTGTCGTATGCAGGAGGTCTGGGGTTTGAATCCCCGAGTGAGCGTTTATTTTACTCATTTTTGTCGATCATTTGATAAGTCTGTTTATACATTCCACCTCTTTTTAACATTATTACTATTAATAAATAGCTGCTTGGTAACTAAAATGTGAAGAAGAGTGCTAAATTTGCTGCTTAACTGGAAGAAGAATTTTTCTTTCAGTTCATACGAGTTTCCATCTCAAATTTTCTTTCAATCATTAAGATTTTTTTATTTGTAGCAATCCAACAAAAAAAAGTTATATATTAGTTAAGAATTTAGAAACTCAGATTTGCCATCAACAGCACACCACGCTGACTGAACCAGCGTTTTTGAGACAGCTGACATTAAAATTTAATAATAACAATTAAAATTTTAAACACACAAGGAAAGTATAATTAGGCGGATCATGTTGACAAAAAACAATGAAAATATAACTTTCTCCTCAGGAAACCTTGCACATTCATATATGAGACATTGATCCCTATACCATGAACAAATTTTGACTAACATTTATCTTATTATTTCAAAGGTAATGAAATTATCGCACATAATATTTTCAAGTCTAAAACTTTATGAAATAAACACTAACGTAGTAATAACAAAATCACATTGAATGAAAGTTCGCTCTATTAACAAAATACGAACCAGCAAATTCATGTAAAGTAATAATTGGCAAAGAAATAAGTGGACCGTAAGTTTCTTCAAAGTTAAAATGTGTTCCTAGAGCTGTTCAATTAAAAAATAAAATTCAGTATAGAATCCAAAAGCAATATTCTACTACCACCTTATTATAAACCCTGACCCCAGTTTGACTCCTTTCCCCGGTTATGTGCGAAGTAGCTGGTGTGGGCCGCAGCATGCAGAATGTAAGATTCTACTGCATAAGTAGAACGCCCATGTGTCCACAGCGACAGAAGGAGTCTATAGAAATGGATCCCTATTCCAAATGTACTCAAAGCAAATTCTCAAGTTTGTTTCGGATATGTTGATTATTTTGTGTATCATAGAATAAACAAAAATCGATCACGTGCACACTATTATCGTAATGGCCTGAAGAGATCTCTATTTATTTTTCGGAAGTTCATTATACTTTTCTTATACCTAAGTATAATTCTAAAGTAAATATCTGAAGAATAAGTGATTACCAATCATAGGCAAAATACCTTCTTTCAACTGAAGACTGTTCGCCACTGATCAGTGTCGTAGGGACAGCAAATACTCTCTCACAGAATACACCAAGTATTCTATACTTATCTCAATTAAATATGTATGTCTAATAGTAAGGTCTAACATTATAAATAGGGTATATTGTGGATTACTATGAATAGATAATTTCTATTTGTTTACAAATATGTGAATAAATGAAGCAAGCACAATTTAAGACAAATGGTTATTATTTTCTATTTACTCTTTGCATGTGTTCTATCGTGTAAATACAGTGTGTCACTTCCATAAAATTTAAGAATTACTCTCTAAACCCGGACACAAAAAAAGTCATATATGGGCAACGTAACTGCAGTTACCTAATTAGCAAATAGTTACATATGAATTATCAATCATTATATTAATAGTTACACAGCAGTGTAACTGAGTAAGTAAACTATGGGTTTAATCCCTTTACGAAAAATATTTTTTGAATTTTCAATTTGTTCAGATCATTACGTGAATGATCATACATCGGTACTGTATTGAAAGATTTTATGACTGATTGAAAATCAAATGACTATTTTGTAAGCCATCCGAGTGAAGCTCGGTCATCCAGATATTTTGATCTTTACTATTGATGAAACCTTATGACTAATAAAGTGGAATGCAAACTGATAAATAAAGCAGAACTGTAGGATAAATGTAAAACGGAAAGCAATTATATGATCCCAAGTAGTGGCTGACAAGAACAATAACCTGATTGAAAATATAAACATAACTTAATTAAAAAGTCCAGATGATGTAGAAACAAAATTGTAGAGCATAAGAAGAAAATTGAAATACAAGAAGTTTTTTATTTGTCTTGCAGTACAAGATACAAAGATATTTCTCTTAAAGTCATTTCTTTCTTTAGTGAGAAACTTTCTTCCTAAAGATTAAGCAACATACACGAAAATTAATTAATCCAAACATCTTATGTGACCTAGTTTTCAGTAAAGTAATTCTTTCGTATCCTGATGTAGCCTTTATTCAACATTCTGTCACTACAAAGAAACCAAACAAATAAAGGTAATATGAGTACTCAGGAACCTACTGTAATTCCTGTGCTAGTTTTTTTCTAAAGAACTTAAATTTGCTCAGGTCTGTTTGTTAATTGTTTTCAGTGGAAGTATATAATGTATATAACTATCTATTTCTGATGTAGTTATATTTAGGATGTCTTTTATTTGTTAGTATATTTATTAACATTTTAATTTTATTGATAAATATCCAGTGAAAATGTTATGCATTAATGGTGGAGGTTTGATAGTATTGGTGTGTACTAATCACTGATGTAATTGAGAAAAAAGTTTTAGAAAACACCAATTTCCCATTTCTACCCCTTAGGGCTGAAATTTTTTGATAATTTTTCATGTCGCACACTTCCCAACCCTTGCCTTTAGGGGTGTCATGCATAATAGACATAATGTAATTGGAAGAACTATTATTCATCTCAGAATTCGCAAAAACCATGGACTCGACCCTAATATCAGTCTTTTTACGTTATTGTTTCATCTTGCTTTCTCACCCCAGCTCTAAGGATACTCTGGTACTATGTGATATCAACTTAAACTTAACAGCATTGGTAATTCAAAAATCTCATCAACCCTAATACTATGGATCCAATGCAATTTTTATATTTCAAAATTAGTTTTCAATTCTTTTTATCCATAAACCCATTTCCACCCCCACCTCAGGGGTGCGTTTGTTTCACGAGGGCTGAGTTCTGACTTGCTGATATTGGGATTTCACTATCATCTTGGCAAAGCCAAAAATTATGGACTTGTCATTGGTATGTCATGTTCGACTTTTTTTTTCACGGTATCCCCTTCCCTAGTGGTGCTGGAATTTATATGGGCTGATTTTGAACTTTAACGTCTTCGAGAATGTCTCTACTAATTTCAGTGGCCCGAAAACTATGATCTTGACGCTAATATTGGTCACTTTCGATTATTTTTATATTTCACTCCTTCCCACCCCCAACACAGGGTTTGTATTCCTTATAGTGGGTGATCTGACAGTGAGGGTGTCACTTCATTTCAGGAGTTCCAAAAATGATTTATTCAACACTAATAATATTTTTTATTATGCTTACCTACCCTTCATTACCATCCCTACCCCAGGGACGCTACTGGTGTATTATCTGTGAGGTGGAGCGATTGTTAACTTATATAGTGCCGGGGATGCTCTTATCCATCGCAACGGCATCAAAGAGTAAGGTTTCGGATGTATTATTGGATTTTTCCATTATTTTTACTTGTCATCTCCTTCTCACACCCACCCTACGGGAACAAGGGGTGTCCTACCCCCATAGTGCTTGTTGTTATATAGTCAGTCATCTGTGTATCAACTTTGGTAGAAATTGTTCCAGACCTTCTAGAGTTGTGTTCTGATATTTCCTGATTAGTCAGTGAGTGGTATTTCACTTACATTTATTTTCGAAAAAGCAAGCTTATACCTGTCAAAGGTGACATCTATGTAATAGTTATATAAAAACATGCGCATTCAAATGCGACATTGTGTCAAAATTTCAAGTCAATTGACCAACTACTTTTCGAGTTTTGTGAACACAAACATACACAGGTTAAATTTTTATATATATTCCTCCTTGGCTACAATAAATTTTATTTAAAATTTAATTTAACTGCAGCTTGATAAACATATAAGATGAACTATGAATTCAGTAAGGAGAAGCAAAATGTTTCAAACAGTGTACGACTGTGTCTTGACACGATAATGCAATTGGTTTTATAAGGAAATTATTGATATAACAAATTTTATTTGTTATATCAATTTTGAGGGATCTGAAACTAATTTGGAATTGAGAATCTAGCTGAAAAATATGGAATCATTTCATTTATTAGACCAGTTTAATTTACATAATATTACAAGTAATCATTACGTAAATCCCACAGAGGTAAATGGGGTTACCTGTTCGTAGACCTGGTACAAAAAGAACTTAAAACTAAGAGAACAGTAAAATATATTTATAATTTAATATATATTCTTATAAACTTCATAACAAGTGGACTTCCAATAGAGTTTTTAATTTAGTTACATAGTTAAATTTCTTTTAATACTGCTATTAAAAATAACATAAATTTGATGCAAATTTTTGTCATAAATTTGATGCAACCCATTTCTTCAACTTTATTTTACTTGTACTTCCATTGCTTAGGCCTTTAAATTCATTTGGTAGTGAATTAAAGACAGTTATTGCTCTTATTACATTGTTTTTGCTACTAACATTTTTGTACCTTCTCGGTATTAGAATACTTTTATTCCTTGTGATACTGTTTGATTTTTAAAAATTTTCTTTTAGTTCATTGTAGTGATATTTTAATGCTTCTAAAGAGAAAAGTTGATCTAAACTCAGAAGTTTATTATGAACATTAAATTTGTTTTTATTTACATTTTTCAGAAGTTTATTCTGATGATTTTGTAACAGTTTTAAGCAATTTGAGTAAGCTCCTCCCATACAGTAATCCCATAGTTAATAATAGTTTGGAAAAATGCATAATAAAGTATCATAAGAGTTTCAGAGCTCATAATTTTGGCAAGCTTGTGGAAAATATAAATGAATTATTTCATTTTGTCTAAGATGTATTCAATATATTTGTCCCACTTCATTTTGTAATCAAAGACAATTGCTAGGTATTTGCAAGATTTAACTTTTCAACTGGATTCAACAATAAGAATCTGAAGTTTTAAATTTTGGAATCCTCATATGACTTTATTTATAATATTTGGTAATTTCACTCTATAGCAGTCGCATTTGGCTTCAAGACGAGACCGTAGACCAGAATAGAAAATAACCTTTCTACCTTATATGTATGTATATCCTTACTCCTTTTCCCTAGTCTAGTATGGGTTGGAGATGGAGGATGGTATGGTACACCTCTTTAATGTGGCAGGGGAATTACCAGGGTGCTGGATACCCTCCCTCTCGCACCTCCCTGAGGCAGGTGATCTATGAATGACATGAGGGTGAATGATGATGAGTGAATGTTGTGGTGGAATGAATGGCAGGGGAAACGGGAGTACCCCGAGAAAACCTGTCGTGAACTCCGCTTCATCCACTACCGCGAATTCTACTAGGATCGAACAGGGTTTGAACCCGTGTCATCAGAGGTAGAAGGCAAGTACGCTAGGCACTATGCCATGTGTGGCCTCCTACCACTCTTACCTTATATATGACCTCCTACAGTATAAATGAAATGTGAATAGTATATGAATATTCCGCACATAAAATCAATTATAAGATACTTTAAATTATATTATTCTTTAACTAATGTGTATTTTCCATCTACACAAATTGGAAGATAATTAGTGACAAAGTTTTGCGGGAGAGGTAATGACTATGTAATTTAATACTAATGCCCTTGAGTCTGGCCATATAACCCAAGAACGGTGGGATTCTACTTTATTTGGAAAGCACTTCTTTAGTGAAAAGCATAATTATGTAGTTTATCTTTGACATTATTTCAGTTAAAACTTATGGTACCAATGTTTACCTGTTTTAGTTATACTAGCCATATTATGAAGGATCCTTTGCCAGTTATTCATTTGGGATTTCAAGAACCCTCTGATGATCCTTGCAATTTCTGTTACCTCTGGGCTGTGCACAGTTCTGGGATTGAAGGTCCACCCTCCAGCACTTCTCCTGTTGGAATAATGTATGCATTATCTTATGAATCTAAAGAGTGGATGGATGGATATGGATTTCTTTACCAGGTGTGAATATTTTTCCTATAAATATGACTTTTTGATGGTTGATGTGCTGGATCAATTTTTACTTGACTGAAGTATTATTCTTTGTTCAGGAGTATCAATCATGTCATTTTCGATTTGAATATAATCTAAATGTTGACTCTTCTGATGATGCTACTTGTGTATATTGTACATCATTCAGCACTTTAAGTAATATGACTACTCAAAGAAACATGTCTGATGATGGATATGACGAAGGTAGGCAGACTTCCAAGAAGGTCATTAAAAGCTTGGAGTTAAAAAAATGATAAGTTTCAAGACAATTACCAGACTGACTTCTTGTGGTAATGTTTCTTATGATTAATTCTTTTGTTTTAGTGACTTCTGAAAATGATTTTAGTCTTTGTGTTTTTGCATGGGAAGCTTATGATACTAATAACAAGCCCATTTCCACACATCTTACATTATTTGATTTGAATCAGTGGTATAAAGATCAAATGCCTACCAGGGTTAATGATTCTGAAGATGACTCACCAGGCTTCTTGGTAACTTTTTCTCTAAATTCAATTAGAGAAAATGGTGGAAATTCATCTGTGGAAATGCTTCCTCTTTTAGATATAAAAGTAGATTCCCAAAAACTTGCACAATTTAAATCGTTCGAGCCTCAAGAGGAACATTATCATCCTTCTGCTCTTTCATTTAGTAAGTTCTGCTTAAATTACTTATTTTAAAAGTGAAGTGGCTAATTGGAAAGAAAGTGACACATTTACAATGCATGTATGTTATTGTTGCCTTTTATTTGCAGTATCTCACTGTCTGCTGGAAGATAGAATTGTCACTATTACTCATCCAGGTTTACAAAAGTATATTTTATGTTTTATGGAGAAGGAAGGATCGCTATGTTTATTGAGACCTACAAGCCTCTTCAAACACTGTTTGATGGTTGGCTTGAAGCCTGTTTTAATTGATATCAACAGTTTATGCGACGTGCCAGCTGTAAGTTTTATATGACATTTGAGTATACATATTGTAATTTTTTATGTAAGGGTTCTTTTTCTTTATATTCAATATTTTGAACAGTTCTTTCTGTTTGTGCTGGTTTTGTTCCCAGATAAATAAACAAAATGTGATTGGTAGATTAGTTTAAAGGGGAAAAATAAAAAAAGAGTAGAAGGAGGGACTTGAACATTTGATCACATATACCTATTATTTCATTACATCACAGATAATTCATTTTTAATTTTTTTTTAAGTTGATTGTAAAATAAACTGTGGAAATGATATTTTCTCAAGTGTATTTTTTTGTATCATTAATTAGTCCTTACAAGACAAAATTGTGCATTTCAACATTCTTAAGAACTAAAGGAGTTTTAAATTGCAAGTGTCAAGTACCTGCTGTATTCTTTTTAATTTATATTGACATGTATTAACTCGCGAATATTAGCACTTTTGGATGAAAAAATGACATGAAATAGGAGTGTAAATTATGAGGGGAAAAAATTAAATATTTCATAATTTTGTTGAAATCTGTGTACTCACCCCTTCATCAGAAAGGAAGGCCTTTTTCCACCTGGAGTGGCTGGTCATTTCCTGTTAATTGTCTATAAAATCTTGGACATCAAAGACTCTGGGATCTGCTGCATGTACTCACATTAACACACTATAGGACGTCTGAATGGACGCCACATTACAGGCCCCGCCACTCGGCCAGATCATAGGCCATAGAAACGATGGTAATGAGCAGACTTTACAGCAAACTTCTGAAGTCTGAATAAACCTATGTAAATTGTGTCTAACTTTAAAAAATATAGAAAGTCATCTTAAAAATTGTGACGTGTCAATTACTTGATTAAATTGGTTTTATTTCTTTGTTTCCCCCTGTTGTAATATAATCAAAAAATTTGCAGGTTGTTCAGAGAGATTATTTGTTATCTGTGGCATTGGAAAACCAAATGCTTGGTTTTTTGTATCGCTGTGCTTCTGACTGGGCCAATGGTTCAGTAAGTGGAGTTGATTGCACCCTGCCAATGCTCTTAAGCTGGGGCTACCAACGTGCAGTTACATTGAAAGAAACTGCTTATGAACTTTGTAAGTATACTTAAAGCTGTGCCTTCATAAATTTACTTACTTGAAACATGTTTTGGGGGATATTTTCACTATCCTCAGTTGGACTTCACTTTTGTATTAAACTCGTAAGATAAAATTATGTTCCGTCCACAACAAATTTTGGTGATCGGTTACTCTTATCATGAGCTAAGTTTTACTGGACCTCTATTCCTCATAGAATCCATGGATATGAGAAGTTTCTGATACTTTTTTGTCTGTAGGTATGTCAATGTTGAGTGATCGGGACAAATTTTTGAAAATAAATCTTTCCCTATAGGTTTATTGTTATGTTAAATCAGGTCTTGAGATCAGCTTCTGGAACATCTTTTTTTTTTAATAAATGATACAAATCTTCTGTTTCTACAGAGCAGTGAGTAAAACCCATATTCCAGCTTAAAAAGATGACTTTAGTAGTTAGTTATGTTATGTTATTAGTAATAGTTATATTCTATGTTATTTTAGATGGGTAATGTTAAGCTGCAAGTTATTAAGTCTAACAGATTTGAGAAAATAGATTCCATACTACTGACAATTATAGTGATCCATTACACTTGTGCTTATGTGAGTCTGCTGATAGGTAAGACAATTTTACCTATCGGAGATGAAGTACTCATCCAATGAATTTCTCATTGTCAGTATAGCTGTTTTTTTTATAAAGTTTTAAGATATTGTTCAGAATAAAAGTTTTTCATAAAGGAGTTAGCGATAATATTCTGGATTTTAAGTACTTGNGAGTCTGCTGATAGGTAAGACAATTTTACCTATCGGAGATGAAGTACTCATCCAATGAATTTCTCATTGTCAGTATAGCTGTTTTTTTATAAAGTTTTAAGATATTGTTCAGAATAAAAGTTTTTCATAAAGGAGTTAGCGATAATATTCTGGATTTTAAGTACTTGTTCAAACTGACAGTGGCAGATCTTCAATATAAATATCCTAATGGTATTAAACTACTAAAAGTTTTGATAAGTACCCTAGTGTCAGAAGCTATTTGTGAGAATTGGGGGTCTGTGATTACAAATGTAATGAATAAACATCCTGCTGTTAGCAATTTTTTTAATAAAGAGAGTGGCACTACTGATGTGTTGGCTTACATTATGATAAATGGACCTCCTGCTGGTTACAAAGGAAACAGAAAATTTTTAAAACTGACTCTATGTAAGAAATATGGGACATAATACTACAACCACTTCAAACTAGCCTCAAAATAATTTCATGTCTGAAGCAGTAACATCCAAGGTTACAAGGAGAACCCAAGAAGATTTGAATAAATCCTTGCCATGTTACATAGTATAAGCAAAATTATAGGCTACAGATTAAAGAAGTTTAAAGGCATATCTATAATTTTGTAAAGTAATTTATTGAAACTATAGTATTCTATAAGCTAAATAAAAACAAAGAATTGATCATTGTGGCATTTTCGAATACCTAGTATTAATATAGTAGTAATAAAATGGTAATACCTAGTATGAATCGCATGTTTGTTGTTGTTTTTTGTTGGGGCTTTAGGGCTCGTCAACATCGAAGGTCATTAGAGCCCATTGAATCGCATGTTTAGCTAGAACACAAGATGGGGATCTTCATATAACGGTGTTGATACAATCTCTTATCTTAAGATTGGAAAGTTGGGGAAGATTGGGAAAGTATGAACTTGAAGCTGTCTGTCACTTCAACTCACCCATCTCTGAGTGAATGTCAGTAACACCAATGAACCAGCAAAAATTAAGCCTTATCAGTTACTATGAAACACTTTGGAACTTGATAATGTTTATCATTTCTTTATGTACCTTTGTTAGTTTCTTTACTTTCCTTGTGGCATTGATATCTCCACGACTAAATTCATGGATTTGATTGGATAAATTCATCATGTGTCGGAACATGATCTTTGTTATGGAGCCAAATAATAGGTGGGGATTATTAAGCATGTATCAGCCTTAGATTTTTGCCTTTTTAAGGACTTTGTTACATTTACCATATGTACCTGAATATTGTCCTAAAAAACTTGCCTATATTTGGAGTTTGTGTTTAGAACGGGGAAACGAGTTTAGTGAACCCAAGTAAGACAAAGCTGATAGGAGTAACTTTTATGCAGAAAAAATTTGCTGTATTAAACAGTGGTGAGCAATATCATGATGGATGATCATCACTTTGATTGGTGATGGCGGGATTTGACACTCATTCAAAATGAAAACAGAACTGGTCCATGTCATCTACAAAATGACCGATCCGTGGCACACTATTCTTTCAAGAAACTTAGATATTCTCCCCCACAACGAAAGTTGAAGATGTTTGACATGAACTTCAAACTGCGAGTTCTAAATTATGGTAAGATGTATTTACATGAGAATTCAAAGTAGAGCCAAAGTGGCGATGTGAAGAGGAGAAAATGAACTGCACCAGTTGGCTTTCATTTTAAAATCCTTGAAATTATTCTTACCATTTCATACGCAAGATAAGGGGATGACTATGTTTTGGGGGGGAAACTATTTTCAAGTGAATAAGCTTATTAGTTACAATTACAATAAGATTTTATGGAACTGTATTTGTACTACAATCACTGAACGATATTCAGGTTATTTTGGAGTTTTAATAAAACATGGTTTAATTTTGTTTATTTTTTAATGCTGAAAACATGTCCGACAATGAAAAACATTTTTCTTTGTATGAATTTTTGTGGAAAAAACTAGTTCATTTTATTACTAATTATTTAACTTAATATATTGAATTCACCAAGTATTAAAAAAAGTAACTCTTAAAGAGTTCGAACAAAAAGAGCACTTGTTTGAAGCTACACAATCACAAATACAGGTGAAATCATTTTGCAGGACTTTTGAACCTCTTTTCCTCAGACGATAAAGAAGTATGTTACTTCAATATTCTTTCCTCAACTTTTTATTATTCTTACACCATTACTAATGCTGTGAAAGAGATGTAGTTTTGGTTCAAAAGTATATCTTTTTTTTTTTTTACTAAACTTACGATGGAATCCAACTAATTGAATTACAAAACACACTTCTTGGTTATCTTTCTATCTAATGTCTTACAATGAGCTTTCTTCAAACACTTATGTGTTTGCAACTTGAGATTGGTAATTAGTTACAGACATGACACAATTCTTTGTTGTGAATTATTTTGTGAAGAAATTAATTGTCAAAAACTGCATTCTACCGCATGAAGGAAGTTGTTAATACTAATTTTTACACATTAATTTCAATCATTTGATAATGTTCAGAAATTAACCTGATTTACTCGCTTTTTAAATTTCTTAATTCTTCATGGGGTCTTTTTTTTTAATTATGAAAATGTTCCCAGTGTTACAATTTATAAGTATACAGTTCAATAAGTTGTTGGCAGAATACACTGCTGGCTCTGATATCTGAGCATTTTTCAGAATTTTTTACTGAAGAAAGAACTTGAATGGTTGGTGGCATTTTAAGGGAGTTAATTGAGTTGGCTTCGGAATGCCTTGTTTAATTTTAATTCAGAATTTTTATTGCTAGGATTGCATTTATGATGAGAATGTATAATTGTAGAGAAGGTGTACTTATTGGTTTTGTGTGTGTTTTCTTAGGTGTGCACTTGTTTGACCATACTGGGATATGTCTTGATAAAAATGAACGCCGTCTTCTAGACAACTGCGCTATCCAGCTCCGACAACTTGCAACACTGTTTGATGGGATATTGAATGACTGCAGATTACTCAGCCTGCTCAGTAAGTATTGTTTATTCAATTTACTATTGTTTAACTTTGTCTCCAGATATTTATTACCTTAAACTCTTCAGAAAACCTGTTCTCTTTACCTGACTCTTTTTCTTCTATGATACCACAGCCATACCCTCCTTGGCACTTCACCTCCAGAAGTTCCTGTTCTTGCTACTCATCCTTGATTTTCCTGTGGAGATTTGTTTTCCTTGTCCCAGATTGCTGTTTTAAGATGCTCAGCTTTTGTTCTCTTCTTGATGTTACAGACCAGTAACATCGTCTGAAGGAAGGTGAGAGATCAGATTGACTGAGTATTGTTTGTAGATGTACTATTCTTCGTACACTGTAGATTCTATAGTTGATTAAATACTGAACAGTGGATGATGATTATCATTTTAGTATTTTAAGAATAAAGTAGCTGTCCAAGAAATATATTTCATTGATAAAAGTTTTGAGCATTAACTATATTCATATTTTACATCTCTCCAATTCATTTCTCTTGTGGTATTATGATCCACTGTTCTAACATTGAATAACTACATATAAAGTTGTAGTTCTTAAATCTTATTTTCTGGATAATTCTTGTGCATTAATATTGTTTTATAAAGCAAGGAATAAAATAAATTCAATTCGTGATTCAATTTTTCCAGATATGGATGATTTTAAAGACAAGACATGTGAGTTACTATTGGTTGCACAATATTTTGAAGTTCTTCTGTGGTTCCTGAATGTTGGGCTCCTACCAGAATTTCCTGAAAATGAAGGTAATCAAGAGGAAAGGAATTATAACGATTCTTCATGTATTAAAATGGCTTATCCGGTCTCTTCTGTTGAAAAGATTTATCAATCGAGGTATCGTATAATCTTCTATTTCAGTTGTGTGTAACATTGTTTTATTTTATTTTACTTGCTAAGCTAATAACTCTTCTCTGTAATTTAGGAGGCAAGAATTTAAAGCTCTTAATGTTAAAAATGGTACATCAGCATCATTATACATAGACCAGTTACTCCAGAATGAAACAAATGGTTCAGAATTGTCTGAATTGTGGCAGAGTGATGGTGGAACTGGGATGTATCCTCCGCCATCTATTCAGAGTTTGCTAGCCATGTACTTACAAGATGGGATTGATATTCAAACAAAAAATTCTATTGTTATCTATGTTTTTCTTGATTTGGCATCAATTTTGGATAATGAGAAGTATGCAATATGTTATTCTTTGTTGAAAAATAATTTGACATATTTTTACTTGTGACATTTTTCATTTTAGATACAGCAGTATTATAGAATATTTTGTTAAATTCCCATCTGCGTTTTGTATGACTCCTAGCATTATAAAAGTCACTCAAGCATTTTGGCTTTTGGACCAAAAGTATTTTGAGGTAAGGAACTCATAAGCTAGGTTATTTAACTACTGACATTTTAAGTGGTAATTAAACCATCACAGTAGTGAAAACATCATTCTCTCTAACGCTACAACTTCTTTCTTTCAGTGAAAATAATATAGTGAACATGTTTTTATCTTGGTGCTGATTTCAAAATTTTAAAAGTTAAATATTCATAAGGAATATCATCTTCATAATATAATAAATTATGTTTATCATGTTTTTAATCCCGCAAATTTACAGTTGGTAACATGTTTTTGGGGAACTTACTCCCACTTCCCGGAATATTGGGTGATCAAATTTGGTGATTTCGAGCAATATTGCTGTGCAGAATTTAAAAATTACATTTATTTTACTCTATCACGTCAGGTTATTTTAATTCACAAAAAATAAAAATTATGATATAGTCCAATTTCTACTTCTTTATGACACTATTTGCGAGGTAATATCCCTTGAATACTGATAAAATCCAATGAAAAGGTGCTGAATAACAAATAAAAATTACTAAAACATAAATTAATAATTTTTTCAAACAAGGGAATGAATTTGATATAAGCAAAAATATTATGATGATATTTGGTGTCCTTTTATAAACACCTCTTGTCTTTATTCTTCTGTGAAACATTGGAAACATCCTCTTTCAAAACCACCAGCTGCCATCATTCATTTTCCAGTGTCCCTGATAAATTATTTCCAATTTTTTAAAATCTTCATGAAATATCCCACTTTACTCATTAAAAATTTGTTATTTTATGCTGTCCCTTTTAACAACAAAACTGCCACATAATAAACAAAACAAATATGGATGTTGATACATTCTTGAACGCGGTAAAACAATGAACAAAGGACAATAAATAAACAGTATTTCTACCTAATGTATTTCAGTATGAAACAGTATTTCTACAAATGAGAAAAACACTGCACACAAACTTCCTTTATGTACGAGTTTCAACAGAGCGTTAACGTTTTTTTACACCCTTAATGTGACATATTGTTGTAGCAGTGAAGTCTGGAGGTTCATTTTTCAACAATACTAGTTTTGATGAAACATTTTAAAATCAGTATCTTAAGCAACATCTTGCCCATAGTGTTACAGAAATTATGAGAATTTTTTACTTTTCCGCAGTTTTTTCTGAAGGACACTTTTTAGGCAAACATCATGGAAACTTAAAAGGAATATTTGAAAACTAGACTAAATTCCCTGATTGAGTGATTCCATTGAATTTTGTTGTAAGAGGAACATGTGAATAACAAAATTCTACTACAAAACCATTCCTTTGTTATCGCTTTATTGCCCATCCCTGTGCAATAGTGCCTCTCTTTTCTTTCCTTCTATGAGCTCCTCTTGAGCTTGTGAACAGGTGCTGTATATTTTCTACATGTTTTGTTTTTGCTATTATAAGCAAACTTGTGTCCAGCTCTTATAAAAGTGTCATTCAGTTTTTAAAATGTGTCATACCATCTAAAGTAAGTCACTGGCCACCTATATGTGTCGAACTAGCCAAAGATTTTAGTTTCAAGAAAGTTATAGACTCTGTGAGAAAGAAATAAGTGATGGCATTTTTTATGATTTCAAGTTTTTATCATAGGGCAAGTATTTAGCTACATTCAAGTCATTAAATCACTGAATTTAAGCATTAAATCACTGGATCAAAAGCAATGCACCTGTTTTAGAAAGTAATGGATGAGCAAGTAATATGTAAGTAGCACAAAAGCTGCTGTGAAATAATTTTTATTAAAGGAATGTTATATAAATATGTACTGTGATACCACAGAATAGATAACTAGATCATTTCTTATGTGGGAATATAAAGTGAAGGCTTCCTGAAGATAAAGTGAGAGATACATTTTTCTTACCTATTGATTGAATAAATTAAGTATACAGTCTCAAGGAAAGGGAAAAAACAGATGCTTCTGAATTTAAAATAACATAACAAATTTCTTGTTGTCTAAAGATCACCTGATATCGGTATGAATGTGGCAGAACCTTATTTGAGCCTTGTTCAGCATCCCAAAGAATTAGAAGACACGAAAAATCATCTTTTCAAAAGTTACCACCTAGACCACTGATACCCATGTGGTCTATATTGACCCCCAGGGTTGACTACGTCCTGCGAGGGGTCCGTGTCAGCAATAAAAAAAACGGGGTCCCTGAGATATAAATGGGAGTCCACGATGGATCTCATTTAAGCAGGTCGTGACCTTAATTTTGGCTTTCATGAATGGAATAATCCACGTAGTGTATGTATTATGTGTATGTCATACCTGTTACTTATCCTGTATGGCGAGAGTTTTTAATTGCTTCATACATGATGGAAAAAGGTTTCAGCACGGTACCCAATCTTCTAACAAAAAAGAAAGAAAGAAACAAACAAACAGACTGAACATCACTGACCAGGGAGATTTGAGAGTAAACCTAACTAAATTGATTCCAAATTATTAAAATTTGTTATTAAAGCATCAGGTTCATCCCTCCTGCTAAAAGCATTTATTTTTTGCTTGTTATTTTATGTAATAGATACTAAATTTGAATTGAATTAATGAATGTATAAAAATAAATTTAAATCAATCTCTCAAAGTGAGTAGTATTATACCAGCTGTCAAATACACATTTGAAGTTGATGAAATTGAAATGTTAGGTAAGCGGGGGGAGGTGGGGGTTCTATCCAAAACCGAAAAACATGGCAAGTGGTCCACAAAACAAAATCGTTTGGGGACCTCTGACCTAGACCCTTCTTCTTCTTTTGTTAGTCCCAGGTTCCTGATCTATGTGTGCTTAAGCTGGCATAGTATAACCTGAGTATGTAAACCTTCATTTGTTGTTTTATATCCATTTTTGGTAAATTTGTAGGATGCTTTGGATATGGTTTTGGATCCTCTTGTTTCTGCTCAAGATGTTCAACCGTGGCAACATAAATTTATTGTTCATTCACTCCTATCGCAGAACCAACATACTAAAGCACTAGAATATTTTACTCTCAGACAATTGCCGATTCAAGGAATTGAAGATATACAGTGAGATTTTTTAAATTTTTCATATATAGTAGTTACATTTTTTCTTGAAGTGCATTAACCACTTTTTTTTCCTAGGTTGAAAACTACTTTATTGGTTAAGAATAAACAGGTCACTCAGGCGTACAATTTTCTTCAACAATACTACAATGAAGAAAACAATAGAGAACTACTACTGCATTTCTTTCGAGGTATTTATAAGGAGATTACATGATAGGGTTTTGTATTATTGAGCTGCTCTAATCTTATTTAAATTTTTAGAATGTGATAAGATACATCAACTAGGAACAATTCTGAAATTGATGTTATCTCCAGAAGAAGAAGAATTGTTTATGACTTACTTGCAAAATTTTAAAGAAACACAATCTGAGGATATGCAAGTTGTTTTCTACCTCATGCGATCACGGTAAATTTATTTTTTGTACTGCTTATTTTCATATTCTTGTGTTTACATATTTTGAATTGAATTTGTATCTTGAAATTGTTTACACGGTCTGATTTCTTTTTTTGCACTTTGTAGTAATTTAATTACTGATACATTTTCTATATGCATGAATATTGATTTTGTAGCATAATTGAAGCTGTTGCCGTTAATGAACGAATCAACTTCTCAAATTCTCGAAAAGTAAACTCTGTCCGTCGTTTTCGTCATGATCCTACTATACGTAATGTCCTTGTGGATGGATATGCAAAAACTTTGCCTGATGTCACGCGACAATTAGCTAATTACTGTTCTCAACAAAAGAAGTCTTTATCTGCTTGGAGACAGGGTATGTTAATTTGTGTACAATTTATGTTACTTATTACTTTTTTGTTCTATGAATAGTATTTTTTACTTTTAGTTCAAAGACCTACACCTATGTCTGTTGAGATACATTATGGTACTAAGAAGTCAGTTGCATACAAATCTTCATTGATTCATGCTACTCTAGAAAAGGCTCGAGAAACTTGGATGATGCCAGTTCTCTCTGCATATAGTAGTGATTCGACAATTAAGGATGCTATGGACATTACGACAATGAAGAATCTACCATTTCTATGTACCTCTCATGATTCTTTAAAACATGAAAGGTATGTTACAGAATTATTTTTCTTATGCCTTTAGGAATTTGTAATTTTACACTAAAACTTGTAATTTTTCTATTTACATTTATTATTTCATTTTTAGTAGTATTTATTACATTTACAGTGAAACCCTCCAAAAACAAACATCAGGGGAAATGGGAATTTGTCCCTTATAAGCGGGAACATATTGTCCTTTATTAAATCATATTAAAAGATTCTGGAGCTAAGTCAGGCAGATTGAGAGTGTTTCCATGAGCCCATTTCTCTGTTGTGTTCAATGTATAGATGTTGGATTGGGCTTTGTGATTAATTCTTCCTTTTACACAATCTTACCTAGCATGAAACTTGATGTATTAAAGTAATCTCCAAAAGAAAATCTTCTTCCTTCCTGACATCCCCTGTGAGGTTCGTAGGTCTGATGCTGATGCTACACAGACGGCTATATTGATGTACAAGCGGAGCATCCCTTGATATATTCTCAGATTTTTTGTGAAAAATTACCTTGTCTTTTACATACGGGTTGGAATTTACTATATGTCTTGTGGTGTCTGGTATAAGTGGGAATCTCTTCTATACGTCTGTCTTATATCCGGGAAATAAATGCATTATTTTTATACGTTTGTTTTCAGGACCTCTGATTTTGTCCACTGTAGTGGTAATCTCTTATAATTTAGCCTCTTATAACCAGGTTCCACTGCACAATTTCTTATCAAGCACATACAAGTCTTATAAACATTTGTATTTTTTAATAAGAAATTAATATTTGTTCTCATGAGCAATCTAATCAGAGAAATTTACTAAGAAGTCTGAACTTCCCTTTCACCCTGTACCCTATAACAAGGAAGTGATGTGACTAGTGTCATCAGTCCATGGCTGATGACAGATAGCATCAGTTTTCTGTGAATTGAAGTACTTGCTTTACACCCTTGATGTGGTGGCAGGTTTAAAGCACATTGATAGCATGTGTGAGGCACCCAAGATCTGTCTGTGAACTAATGAGCTTATATCACTTGTCTTGCCCATCCTGGCATTCAGTTGTCATTCCAATGGTCAGTACGAAATCTGATAACATCCCATTCACAAGATATACCATTTACTGTAGAAAGTATAGCACTCTTTGTTCAACACATTGTCTAACTCTAATTATGTTGCAATTACTCATGAGTGTATAAATATTGTTTGGCCTGTATAGTTGTACCTTCAAAATGAGATGAATAATATGTGCAATTTTCAGAGAAACAACCCCTGTGGTATTTCCATCTATGAGAAGCAATTCTGTTAAAAGGACTTACGATGATGATGGAAGTTCCTACACTCCATTGAAAAGATCTCGTTTAGAAAACAGTCCATCTGTAGAATCTTTCCTTCTGCCCCACAAGTAAGTATTTAATATTGTAATATGGCAAGTTTGTTGGTCTTTATTTTGGATTTTTTTTCCTAATAACAATAATAATAATTTTTTCCTTTCTTTTTTAAAGGACAAAAGAGTTCAATAGTGCATCCGAGAACAATAATTCTCTACTTTTAAAATCTCCTCTTGTTAAGAGGATTACACCCTTGAGACTTCACAGTGGTAAACTGAAAACCAATAAGAATGATACAAAACCTGTAGAATCTTTTACTCCTCATTCCATTTTGAAGGTATGTTCATATCAAGAATATTGGTTTTTATATCACTTTTCAATTGAATACGAACATTAAATAAGATTTAATAATAATTACAAAACAAATAACGCTGTATACATTATGTACACCAAGCATATGAAATACTTCGTTCAACCCAAAGGAAGCATAAATAGTCTGGGGTAGTCAACCTGGATCTAGGGGGTGCTAAAGGGATCTGCATCTCTAGAACCTCGCTGCTTGGGGACTCTGCAATCTACAAATGATTTTTTTAAGACAGACCTCAAAACTTGACAGCAAATTGTATTTAATCCCACAGAATGTGTGCATTGTTGGTTTCACTTGCACCGTACCAAAAACTGCTTTCGTTACTCTGCATTTGGGTAAGATTATCTAAAAAATAAACACAAGTTTGATTATTTTATCTCCAGGCCTCATGAGCTACTAATCCGACCTTGGGGGAGAAGATATGATGAGAACAAATTATGTTGCAATAGAGAATTGTGAGGAGTAGATATGATTGAATCAGGACTGGGATGTAGTTGTGATTTTAGGTGTACTCTTTGTCTTTCTCCAGAGTGAGTAATTTTTTCCCAATTTTATTCCCACCCCTACTAGAACATAAATAATAAATTTTACTATTTAACCACAAGACTTGGCATGTTACTTTCCAATATGTTTATTGCATTATGATCACATGGAGCTCAATAATGACAATTCAAATCACTCGCTTTTTTTTTATTTATTTTTTATTTTGTGAAGTGAATTAGTATTATCAGAGGAACCATAGTTTTGTGCGTGTGAATTCTGGTCTGTCTCCAACTTTGGTATTCACTGAGAATGTTATCCATCAATGTTGGTTGTTTTCTAACGTAATAGGTAGGTAATAATGAAACATCTCAACGTCCCTGAAAAAAACCTTATGCATTTTATTACTTCAAAGTTAGTTTTCTATTACTTTTACATATAGAACCATAAGATCAGAGCATATGAAAAAGTATTGGGAGGACTGCAAGCTCCAAACAGTGCCTTCAAAGAAGACTAGATAATGGACTGACTTAATGTGTTACTATGTGGTCAAAAAAGAGAAGAAGAAAAAGAAGAAGACCCATTTCCACCCAAGTAGTGTTAGGGGTCTCTTTTTTCATGAGTGAATTCTGATTGACACGATGTCAGGATGTCTCGATGTCTCTGTCAACTCAGTGACACAAAACTGTACACTCATCACTGGTATCTGGCATGTATGATAATTTTCACATGTCATCCCTTTTTCTAGGGGTCTATACAGGCTCATTTAGGACTTTGACGTCTTCGAGAATGTCATTACTAATTTCAGCGATACCACAAACTACGATCTCAACACTAATATCGGTCATTTTCAATTATTTTTACATTTCATTCCTTCTCACCCCCAACACAAAGGGTATTTATTTCTTATCGTGTATCTGACCGTGTACTTATCTGGCAATGAGGGTGTCATTTCACCTCAGTGGTCCCAAAAATGATTTATTCAACACCAATATCGATTGTTTTTTAATTATGTTTACCTGTCCTTCATTCTCATCCCTACCCCAGGGATTCTAGGGGTATTTTATCTGCAGTGTGGACTGATTGTGAACTTACAAAGCATCAGGGACACTCTTATCCATCTCAATGGCACCAAAAAGTATGGTTTCGAATTTAATAACTGATTTTTTCATTATTTTTACAAATCAACCTCTTCTCATCCCCACTCTAGGGGTGCAAGGGATGTCTTACCAACACAGAGCTTGTTGACATTTAGTAGTCTTTATATCAGATTTGGTTGAAATTGCTCCAGACACCCTAGAGTTATGGTGGGTTACATACATAAAATATTCCAACCCCCATTTCACATCCTTAGGGATAGATTTTCGTAAAATCGTTTCTTAGCGGATGTCTACTCCCTAAAAGGAACGTATCTGCCAAATTTCAAATTTGTAGGCTGTGTAGTTTCTGAGATTTCATGTTTAATCGGTCAGTGAGTGGTATTTCACTTTTATATATGTAGATATATTTGATACAAAAATATCTGTTATACAAGGCACTAATTTGGTAATTTCATTTTATCTCATAGATGAAAGAAAAAAACTAATAGACTTTAAAATTTAACATGTATTTAGATTTTTAAGTAGAGCTGTTCTCAAAAACATGAACTCTGCAATCTTTAAGATTTTTAATATTTTTTATCTACAATCTTTAAGATTCTTAAATACTCATTTAATTAAAAAGTTTATCTTGAAATTAACAATAAGAGACAAATTAATGTACTTGAAGCAAAAGGTAGAATTTAATTTGTGCAGTAGTTTGTAAGTGGCTAATAAATATTTAAAATATAGTATACAGGACAGACAAACAGACAAATGAGTATTCATCTTTCTATATCAGTTGATTTACTGATCAGTTCTCTTCAATACTTGTGACAAATGTAGGATAATATTGCTTGCAGAAACAATTTGTGAATTGACACTAGTGGAAATGCTTCCATTGAATGTATTCAGTTTTTAATTTCATACTTGTGAAAAAAATTCATGAAACTAACAAGGTCCCTAATACCCATTTCGTAAGATTTTTCGGAATTGTTTGTTATGAAAATGAAATATAATTTATAATATCTAATGTATAAACTACTGTTATGGATACCATTATAAAATACCATTAAGCCATACTCAATCTGTAGTGTGGTAAGATAGTGTATCCTCAGATATATTTTATTGCCAGTAAATGAATAATTCCTTTAGGTACGGCATTTGGATCGGTGTTCTGTCACTCCCGAGCGATTACCCAGTGACGATGATTCTGATCCAGACTTGGATGAGAATTTGAACCAAGAGTTTGGTAAATTATTTCTTTATTCCAATTTATCTATTATATTGTGATTTGAGTGGTTTTAATTTTCTTCAATTTTGCCTTTAGAGGATAGATCCTATGGCCGACAAATCAGATTCAGTCTTCCCGTAGCAACAGAAGAAGAAAGTCCCCTTTCAAGTTCTACTCCATCTAGTGGTGTGAAGTGAGTCATTGTAAAACATTTTTATTTTCTTCTATCATTTTAGAGTTAAATATATTTAAAATTTACAACCTTCATTTGGTAGATTAGTAATATTTTTAATCACAACATTTTTGTCATTAGATCTTCACTTCTGCAGTTGCCTTATATCCATTTTAATGTGTTTATATTATTGACAAGATAACTGAAAAAGTCTGGAATCTATAGACAAAATGTTTTGTGACTAAATAGGTAACTAATTTACAAAAAAAAGTTGTATATTTTTAACATATGGAAATAGCAAAACAGTCAGAAATTGTTATATTAATTGTGTTGTTTTTATATATTGTGAGAAAGTTGTTTCATTGTTTCAGGATTAAGCCTGCAAAGGGTCCTCTTGGAGTATCGCCTCGTCTTCCTTTGAAGAGTTCATTAGCTATATTAAAGAAAAACACTACTGAAATTGTAGAAAAGCATATTTCTGGAGGCTCTCCTGACAACACTTATCTTCAAAACTTGGAAAAGAAATCAGAAAAGAGTGAAAAGAGTCTGCAACAAAATATATTTTTGTTTGGATCAGGTTCTGTTCAGAGTATTAATGTTGATAAGTCACAGTCTGACAAGTGTTTTGAAGATTTAGATACTAGAGAATTGAATACTAGTCAGGGTGATGATTCCTTTTACAGTGCAGGAAGTGCTTCTAATTCTGATACTTCTCAGGACAAACAAGGAAAACAAGAAGAAAAAGAGTTATCAATTCACAAAAGCAATTTACACGTTTGCAATATAAAACCTCGGAGACAGCTGTCTCGTACTAAAGTAGAATTTCACATGCACACAACGGAAACTCTTTCTCAGACACGTACAGGAAAAGTTGTGGATTGGAAAATAGAGGATAGTGGTAAAGAACATTCTTCTAGTTCAGAAGAAGAAGATGATAATGAAAGCATAGTGGCACACAGTGAAACTACAGAGAAAAGTGTATTGGGTGATACATTTTGTGACTTGTGGCAGAATAAGAACATAATGAATCCCAAAACTAATAAAGTGAGTTCTGTTGTTGAATCGCAAGATGCTTCCATTGAAAGTCAGTCATTAAAGCAAGGAAGAAGAGAGAATACAGAAAGTTCATTTGTTAAGGTGCAAGAAATAAAGGCTCGAAGACCTTTGTCACGGCTTTCCCATTTGGGAAATGTTGACGATAGCATTCATACCTCTGCTTCAGAATTTGAGAAGTCTCGTAATTTAACTATCGAAAATTCAGATATACTTGGTAGTAGTAGTGTCATTTATGAAGAAATTCTTATTGATCTAAATAAAGATGGAAAATCTGCTCAAGATGAAGAACATGTAATGAATGTTGCTAATGATTCAAATGAAAATAATGTTGTTAGTGTCTTGGAACATCAAATTGAAGATAAATCTTCTCATGATCATATTTGCAGTTCCAACCAAATATTTCCAGAAGAATCTAATAAACAGGATCAGTATATATATTTGATGTCTGAAAATAGTCCATTAGTTAACACTGAGGCAAAACCTGATGTTTCTTCATATGATGAATGTGAATCTAAAAAAACTGTGATCTCTACTGATGACAAACCTTTATTTGAAAAGGGTGACATTCCTGACGAGGAAAAAACTTACTCTTCTTTAACGGCTGTCAGTGCAGCAAGTTACGACCACTTATTACCTACTCAAAACATGAATGAGTGCCAATATGAAGAAATTAATGTACAAAGAGAGACTGTGGATGAGATGTTTCCAACTGAAGTCTCTTACTCACTCGATGGTGAAATCCATGAACCTCATCAAATATTAGGAAGTAGCATGCATAAATACAATAGTGTTGCCAATACACCATTCACTCTCTCAGATTCAGTCCTGGACAAGGACAGTGAGAATTTATTTCTTACCAATGACGCAATTGCGAGTACCAGGCCTTATTCTCTTGGTATGCTGCATGTGGAATCAGGTAAGAAGCTTGAAACTTTTATTTACTGTTGTAGGTTAGTGGATGGGTAACGGCAACTTAAAACTCAAGAATATGGTAATGCTAAACTTGAAAGCATGTGTTATTTCCTTCCTTAAATGGGAATTAATTTTTAAAATACCAATTATATTTTATTTGTTTAGTTGGTATTAATGAGCTAATTTCCTTACTTTTATGCACAAAGTTTGGTAGCAATTTATATGCTGTAAAACCCAGAGGAAGTTACTAGGATTGCTAAATGATGGGGTATATGGCTAGTTAGTTCTCCAAAGGTGTTTTGACAATAGTAGGATCAGTTACATTCTTTATATCAATTTTAGTATAAATTAGATCTCGTTTGTTGGTTTTTAAAGAGGACAATGTAACAAATAGTACAATAAGTGAGAAGGTACTTTTAAAAATTTATAACTATTTCCTTGGTCACAGCACAAATATCTATTTCTCAAATTGCATTTCTTACTGGAACTTAATTGTAGATTTTTGTGTTGTTTAGTTTGATTTTTATAGAATGGATATTATTTGTAAGTGCATCAATGGTACTTCAAAAAATGAAAGAAAATAAAAATTACACCCATTTCTGAAATGTGGGAAAATTGTGAATTAAAGTTTCATTATTCTGTAAATACTAATTTCCCACCAAAAAGTATTATAATTTTTGCCAGAGGAAGAGGAATGATCGATGTGAATATCTGTGTAAAGAAACTTTTGGAAATGTATATTTTTGGAATCGTAAGATGGCAACAAATACTTTTTCGAACATAGTATGAATCGTAATGTGATATTCGACCCCTATTTCATTGCTGGTGTCATTCCAGCAAAACCTTAGCCATGTCTTGTTATGGCAACATTTTCAGCTTAACCTTGTTCACTTGCCCAGCAGCATTGAACAAGGTTAAGCTGCTCTTCTTTCTCTTTCATTATTTTTCTGAGCCTGAAAATGTGAATGTTTAATTTGTGCCACAACTTGCGACAACTCTTTCAAATTTCTCGGCTTCTTTAATGATATTAAAATACCGAATGATAACATATTACACTTTAGAGCCTTCATTGCAAAAAAATATTTTATTTTTTGGGAGAAAAAAGCCACCCAAAACCACACTTGAGAAACCCGCTCACAAATGCGCCCAACCAAACAATACTAACACACTCAAGTGAAATAGTGGGAACATGAATACAGTTAATTCCCTTCCCTTTGTAAGAGACAATGAATTTTCTGTGAAATTGTCATTTCTTATATGTTGTTACCTATGTCACTGAACAGCTGTAACCAGATATTTGCACTATTAGATGAAACTTCTTAGAAATTTCCTTGTTTCTCTCTTACAAACTGGATTGAATTGATTGTGGGGAATTATATTTTCTCTCTCTTACATCCAGGAAAAAAATGCAGTTTCTCTATGTTCTCGGGACCTCAGATATTATCCACTATAAGCAGGAATATCTTATAACTGGGTTCCACTATTAATCGCTTAGGATATTAAATTCATGATTTCTGAGTATTGAGCTTGCCTTGAGAGCATGATTGTTCAGTTTCTGTCCCACTAAGTGAATTCTCTTTTAATCATTATCATTGTGATATACTTGGTTATGCATTGCAACATGGGTTGTGCAATGTTTCATGAAGAGTAGCTTTTTATCAAGGTAAAATTGGCTTAAATCCAATTCCCAATACTGTTAGGGGCAAAATAGTTTTTTCTTCTAATTACCTCAATATATTTTGCCCAATTTTGAGCTATGCTCTTGGAATTTGAGGCAATTGAAAAAACATCCATTCCTGCCTCACTGGCCAAGATCATGAGAATTTGACAGGAAGGAAGTTCTTACAGCATTTTATTTTTTTTTGTAAAAAAGGACGCATACAATTTTTTCTTTCATTTTGAGGAATTATTAATGTACATTAAGATGAAATAAAGTTTTTAGAAATTCCGGTGGGTCAACTTACCTTAATTTTCAGGAAAAAAATCTTTTGTCCATGGCTTTGGAATAAATTAGGTAATCCTTATCCAAAGTGGTATTATTTCTTGTATAAAGTATATTGTCATTGTTCTATTAGTTAATTTTATTTGTGTTTGACCCCAAGCTCATATCTTTCTCTCCTGTTGTCATGTTATTGAACAGCTGCAATATTAATTCGATGAAATAATACAAGAATACTTATTTGTCTAAAATAATGCAATGAACATTTCACTTTTATTTTGAACTTTTAATTTCTGTAGAATATATGCAAAAGTTTGTATGTGGTGTTTCCTTGTCACAGCAACTGTTCATAACAAGAAGCATTAATAGTAATATTTCATCTGTAGAACATCGTTTTGGATGTTACTATTAATTTGTACATTGCAATATTCTTAACTTCAAGTATCATGAACCATAAAGTAAACAACAAATTGATTTTTCAAAATTTTAGTATGTTGTTCCTCGAAGTGGGGCCAATGTATTAAGAAAATTAGATGTGAATATTTTTGCACCTGGCAGCGCAGGTGAACTTTTCATGTTAAAAAAAGGATAACATTTGACAAACAAATCAAAGGCGCCTTGTCTTAAGAAGGCGCTTCTTGCCATTTATTCCTGCTATACCCTTTCATAATGTATGAAGGTACTACATCAAAAAGTTGTAATTTTAATTTTACATTCTCCCTTGATGCTTTACAAGAGTAACCGATATTTCATAGTGATTTCAAAAAACGTAAATTAAAAAACTTGTTTGGTTTAACTTAAAAACTCAACTGTAATTTTAGTTACTTAGCTGACCACAATGTAAATAATTAAAATTATTGAATCCGTAATTTACGAATTTTCCTATGTTATGAACAGATCCTACTCAATAATAAAACCATGTTAGATTGCTTTACATCTATTCTGAGAGTTTCATCAGAATCGAAAGTGCAGTTTTACAGAAAAAGTCTACATACATACTACTTAAAAATGATGGTGGTGGTGATGATAAATAACACCATGTTCTCAATTAGCCACCAACAATGGATTCCAGTCAGGTGTGTTGTTGCTGGGCATATCAATCCACTGACTGGTGCAGCTTTGTCAGCTGTGGAGTCCAGGCTGTTGACAGAATATGGCATCAGCAGCAATGCGCGTGACTATAATGTACCTCTGGCCGATTATTCCAAACATGGTTTTATTTATCACTTGCTGCAGGCTGTGTAGATAGTTTTAAACATTTTAATTCAACTGTAATATGATCAGACATTCTTCTGAGTGTGAGAGTATAAATTTTATTCCTTACTAATGTGTGTGGTCATTTTTAGCAGTGTTTTGAAAGAAAGAAAAAACTCATTATATTTTGCAAGTAGCTTAAAATGTTGTCACTCAACTGTGATCATTTGCTGAATAAGAATTTTTTTTTCACTCTTTGTTTAGTTTATAAAAAATAATAAAGTCGACATATTGGCAAAAATGGTAAAGCCATCACGCTTTTGGAAACATTTCAGGTTTAAAACAATTAATATTATTTCATAAAACCAAATTTTCCACTTGTGCATGTACAAAACAAGATGACAAATCCAATAGGGATAACTTTTTTTCTGTGATTTTTGTTGTACGCTCCACAGCTATAGAAGTCGGAGGACATTTGAATTATATCTGTAGAGTGGTCCTTTGCCTATTTACAAAGCTTTATGTTTCATAAATGCACAGAAAAGGCTATGGAAATAATTTCAGATTTTAAAATGGATTGGATATTTGCAAAGTATTCTGTTTGAAGGATATCAGACTTGCGATTTTTGTTAGAACTAATGGCATAATTTATATTGATGAGTATCGTTTTCAGTGTTTTTAGGCGAGTATGTCTTATGTGATCTTGTATAGTTAATTCCAAAAACTGTGTTGTTTGTTTTAAGATTAGGTTGTTCTCATTAAATTCGATTTTAAGTGTGTGCTGCCCAGTTGAATATGGATTATGGAATAAGACTGTGCAAGTTTTCTTAATGTTTATTATAGGTTAATTTTGGTGGAACCTTTGGATTGGGTTGCGATAGAGGATTTGGTAGTTTTCAGCAGTATATGGAATAATATTTTTGTGTCATCATCAGAAAGTAAAATTTTGTGGTTTTTAATAATGGATTTCTTAATATTCAGAAGAAATAGTATGAGTCTTAAAGTATAATCCTGTATAATGACATTCACGGACTGAGACTAGTGATATTTTAGTTGATTTTTTTGGTAGGGTAGTGATAAACTCGTACTATTTGGTATCTTTCAGATAAATACCCAATTGTAACCTATACCCTGAATTACATAATTGTCTAGTTTACAGAGGTGGAATCTTGATGATTATATCTAATGCGTTTGTGAGACCTGAGAATAATCTAACAGGGGTTTCTTTCTCCTCCAGTGTCATCAAAATTTCATTGAGAAAAGCAAGTTAATGAGCAGTTCCAGTATATCATTTTTCTCTAAATCCAGGTTGGAAGTCGGTAATAATTTGGTTGTGTGTTGAGAAGCTTTTTTATCCGTTATTAAATAATTTTTCTAGGATTTTTGAGTAGTTATGTAGGTCTGTTACATTATGTTATCTCCCTTGTGTACGATTGTATAGTATAGTATTACAGATTATGTATAATACTTCAATGGAAATTTAAAGGAAATAATTTCTTCATCTGATATGAATGCAATTAGAAGTCGTCATACATTTCCTAGTAAATTAAATCCTTGAAATATGAAAATAGTTTTCAAGTCCTTTGTTGCATTAGCACGGGCTCAAATCACGATCATACTCGTACGGCAGAACCTCTCTTAACCTGCCTCCAATTAACCGGCCTATCCTGTGGAAGTATTTTTCTCTTTGAGAGCATAATAGCTGACAGGATGTGGCATTTATTGTTGGACAGGCCATTTCTGGATAGTAAAGCGGGGGGGCGCGACGTTAGGTGTGCAATGTGTTTTTGTTGTGGTGGGTTGCTCGAGGGGAGGGGGAGGTAGTTCGCTAGTTTGATTCCCAATGTGTGAACAATCTGTATGTACATCATTCAGTTTTCAAAGTTTTAATGTTTAGTTTTTCCTTATTTATGTATGCATGTATGGTACTATAAAATGACCCGCATTGACTTCTCATTTGCTTGTTTATTCTTGATAACCTGATAAAACGCTACGCTCTTTTTACGCAAAAATCTATTTTTTACGGGAACCTCAGATTAACTGGCCAGGATCTTGGTCCCTATCAGACTGATTAAGGCCCAATTTCACCAAGTTCGTTTAATGTCTTAAACGAGATTTTCTGTGCAGTAAATCGTGATTATCAAAATGCGCGTTCCACCATCTTCGATTTACGAGAAAATCGCGATTAACGCTTAAACGTTCGGGGACCCTTCAATTACCAGCGCAAATCGAGATTTTCTTCAGAACTGCGAGAAATATGGCGTCCATTTTGTTTGTTTGCTCGTAGCTCGGTTTATAGGTTATGTTCAGTGGCACGAGGGAGGCCCGCTGCTGCCTATGGTGTCCTTAGGTGGCGGTAGTGAGCAACATGATGCGTTTTCCTCCCGTCATTTGTCTTCAAATTACCCATAATGCACTGTAAAACTACTACCAACCCAGAGATTCTTCAGAAACATTGAGCAACTTAATCGACGATTAGTTTTGCTTGGTGAAACGCATAAAATGTAATCGCGATTCCATTTACCTAATCACGTTTAAGGAAATCGCGATTATTCTACATTTGGTGAAATTGGGCCTAAGAGGGGTTCTACTGTACTCTTTTTGAATGTCTTTATTTGCGTTGTCCGACGTATACTCAAAGTCGTGTGACTCTGCCGAAAATTATGCAATATGGCTGCCTAAATCAAATTGCCAACTCCTACGAATTTAAGTAATATCCGAATAAATATTAATAATAAGTCACAAAAGTGTCTATATACTTTAAAGAAGTACAAGTTAATAATAAAATAAATTAGGACACAATAATTCTGTCCACATGCTCTATGCAGAAAGAACAATAGCGCCACAAAAAATGGTGGCCAAGGTTGGCGATAAATTTTTCAGAAATTCGAATGTCCTGCCAACATAACGCGAGGTACAGATATTATTTTTCTTTCGGACGATCGCGAAGTAAAGGCATTGGTGACATTGAGTACAAGCTCTGTACCAACATCATGCCATTTAGACTGACAATAAGTAAATAAACATATGAATAATTTATTCCAACACCTGTTACAAACTACCTATGACCACGTTGAGAAATAAAGTTATTTGCTGCGTCTAATGTACAATAAACTAATAAACATAATGCGTTTTCGTTTGTTCTTAGTTAAATTTTCTCAACGCAAAGAATCATGACTTCGAGTGTACGTTTTTACCCGCACATCAGTTCATAAATGATAAGATTTGTCCTACTCTATGAAAAATCGAAAAATAATCGGATGTGAACTGTAGCAACAGTATCAGAGTTTTAGATATTCGGGTTCAAGGGAAGAGGGAAAAAGGATTTTATTTGGAAACTGCGGAATATTGAAACAATAAAATCATCGCGCCGCAGTATTGACAATAAGATCTTGGTATTGTTGTAAGCAATAGTGGATCGCAAGGTGCCGTGACATCCTGCTCTCGAGATCCGCGAACGAGTCGGTCACAGTACCGGCAAATGAGCTGTACCGGATTAAGTGTAGTCGGACAATGTGAAAGCATGCTGATTGTGAAAAATAAAGGCACGATGGCGTTAAATAATGAACATCAATCTACAGGAGTGTTCAGCTCTTTTTGGCTGTAGTTTTTTATCAGTCTGATCCTTTGACATATGATACAACCCAGAAATAGCATATATTATTGTTTGCTTTTTTTTGTTATAATTTTCATTATTTAACTATGACAGTTTTAGTTATTACTCCATTTAATATTAAGAATTTTTTGTTTCAGAAAATACTCCAGGAACGATTATAGAATTAGATTCTGATAAATCAGGAGAAAGCAATGGAAGTTATCAAGGAAGACACCAATTGTCTAAACAGGAAGGAATTAGAATTGTGGAAGAAGTTTCTGCGGTTGGTTTTAAACAGAAAGAAGATGCAGAAGTAATTGTTGTTGATTCTGATACCGATAGTGGTAACTTAGTTTCCACGTCAGAGAAGAAAGAGGAGAATCCAGATGTGATAGAAATAATAGAAAGTCAACCGAGACCACGTGGTCAACAGAAGGAAAACATTGGTGACCTAGATAATGCACTTTGGAGTCAAGAACTGAAAGAAGAACCCATAATTCTTAGAGTATCTGATAGTGAAGATGAAGGTGAAAATGATATTAAGGAAAGTGATATTTGCAGCTCAATAAATTCAACATTATTTCATCAAACATCAGATAATTTATTTCCTGATAACACAGATACTGTTCCACAAAAGTTACCTTCATTTAATACTTTAGCGAACTTAGAGAGAAGTGATAGGTATCTTTTATCATCATTTGTTGACAAGTCTGAAAATGAATGTGTCAGTGACACCATGAGTTTTCTGCCAGTTCAATTTGAGAACAAGGACAATATGATGATTGACAATGTAAAATTGATGGATGAGAGATGTGATTCTTCTATTTCAGAATCTACTAAAGTATATGAACGTAAGGAAACTGAGCAAGGTTTGATTTCAGTTGTGAGTGGGGATTCAAATCTCAAACCAAGAAAGAAAACTAGATCTAGCTCTGTTCAAAGTGAACCACCATGTATGGGAGATGTAACTGACAGTGAGCTAGGCGTTAGTAAACTGCCTTTGGGAAAAACTCCATCTATTCAAAGCGAGCCTCCTGACCTAACAGATGTATTGAATGAACAAAAATCTGAAACATTTGTACATTCAGGTATTATAACTAGACAAAGAAGGCATAGAAGTTCAATTCAGATAGATTCTCCCATTGTTGCTGAATTGGTTGAAGATACTGTTAACAAAGTTGAAGAGTTAAAGGGTACTGATACCCCAAGGACTAGGCGGAGGAGACGGCCAAGTTTAATTGAGACTGAATCTTTGCAAACAGATGATACATTGGAAACATCTCAGTCTATTGGAACTCCTAGTTCTGTAACTAGGCAGAGAAGGCGTCGAAGTTCTGTTCAGTGTGATTCACCTTCAGTTACCATGAAAAATGATGGCCTTATTGAGTTGGAAGGGATAGGCACTCCCAGATGTAGACAAAAGAGGCAACCTAGTTCAGTCCAAAGTGAACCTCCTCTGTTAAATGATGTATTGGAAACTGAGCATATAGTACAAAACAGTATTTTAACTAGACAGAGAAGAAAATCAGGTTCTCTTCACTTCTTCACTGCTGTACATGATGAAGTTGATTTTGGGTATGATAACATTATTGCAAGGACCAGTACTCCAAGAAGTGGACGAAAAGGGAGGTCAAGCTCTGTTCAGAGTGAACCTGCTCAGTTGGATGATGTAATGGAAGTTGAACAACCAGAGAATTGTTCTATCTTAACTAGACAGAGAAGAAGAAATTCTCTTCAGTTAGATTCACCTGTTACATCTAATTTGGGAAGGAGTATTCAAAATCTTGAAACTTTGGAAAGAAAAGTCACTCCCATACGAAGACAACAGAGACGCTCAAGTTCAGTTCAAAGTGAACCTCCACAACTGGATGATTTTCTGGAGACCAAGCATTCTCCAGGAAATAAGAGAATTGGATCTGGAATGAGAAGGCGAAGTTCCATTCATGAAGCCAATGTAGAAGGTATTGAAAAGGGTGGTGATTCTCTGAAAAAATCTATTACTCCTAGAAGAAAACCAGGAAGTCTTCATTCTCTGCAAACAGAGCCTCCATCAAGTTCTGAAATAATAACTTCTCAAAATCTTGTAGAAGAAAATGAAGACATGTTTCTTAACCCTTCAGATTCTGTAGTAAATGTACAAAGACATAGTGGTGCTGATAATCAATCTTTTACAGGATGTACAGAATCTGAAGCATTTCTTCAATCTACCCATAATAATAAATCAAGTAGTGTTACTAATGAATCCTCTGTAGATATTACACGTGAAGTTTATGGTGAGATAAATGTTACATCAAGCCAAAGGATTCAGAAAAATTCCATTCCAAACATATCCTGTGATGAATCTGTAATTAAGGGTATAAAGGAGAATAAATTGAACAAATGTCATTCAGAAGAACTGGCAGAAACTTCCGAAACTCAAAGGGAAACTCAAATTTTATGTGATTCCTCTCATAAATCAGGAATTGTGGATGAGATTTCAGCATCCAGTCACAAATGCAGTAATGCAAGAAGAGTAACCGGTGTTTCAAGTGAGCATGATGTGTTAATTCACAAAGTTCTTACTAATGAACATCCCAGAAAATTAAGATCTTCCAGTGAATCTGAAATACATAGTCCATCTAATGATTCAAAAGCACATTTACTTAAACAAATAGACATTACTGCTCACGGCGATGAGTTACCTTCCACTTCTTGTGGCACTGACCAAACTTTTAAAATGAATCTAAGGTCTCGTCGATCTCAATCTGTTGAAAAAGAAATTTCATCTATTAGTAGAGGTAATGAAGATGCTGAGGAGCCTGTGTCTGATTCTGACTCTGTGCAGAGTGAGCCCCCTATTTTAGATCATTGTGTAGCAAGACAGATTCGCAGTCGTCGTACCAAGAAAGGATCATCTGGTAAGAAGAGTCAGAAAGTGACATATTACCTGAGATTTCCTCCTAAACTTTCAGCTCTAAAAGAAGAGCCAGAAATTGAAGCATCTGGTGTTGATGGAGATCTTACAGATGAGAAAACAAAGGATAATACCTTAGGGGAATCTAAGCAGAGCAGGTACTTCAGGAGGAGGAGACAATGCTCAGAGACAGAAGGAAGTAATGTTACTGAGTCTGCTGATCCAACAGTTGGACAGTATGATTTGAGAAAGAGGAGTGATTCAATGAGCTCTATTAGTAGCAAGTCTACTATAATTCTAGAGCAGATTGGTAAGAGGAAAAGATCAACTTCTCCTTCTAGCCCAGAAAAACATGAAGCAAAGAAATTTATCCTCAAAAATGAGGAATTTACAGAGCTTACTCGGGAAGAAGAAAGTGAAGGGTTAAAAGTTAGTGTTTACATTGTTTTCTAGAACACATTAATCATTTATAATTTGTGATAGTTTGGTATTACCTTTACTTTGCTTTGCAGAGGGGAAATAAGAATCCAGATGAAACCATGGAAAAATATACGACTGCTCGCCGCTTAACTCGTTATCAGAGGAATCTGATGGAACGCACCATAGATTCAACTAAAGGAATTCATACAGAATATTCTCCAAGGTTACTATTTTTAATACTAATGAATTACTGCTGGATGTATAATGTTCTATGGGTTATTTTACATTTTTAGTCTGCGAACACCAGAAAAGAGTACTGATGATAGTGATGACGCCTCTGTAGCCTCTGGCTACACCACTTGCAGCTCTCAAATACGATATTCAACACGTTTACAGGAAAAAAGAATTATGGCCACTGAAAGATCACCCTCTGTATCTTCTCAGATAAGTGTAAGTGTTTGATACACTTCATGCAATCAAATCAAACAATAATTTTGATAAATTTTGTTTCATCTTTATCAAATTCTACAGATTGGAGGTTCTGTCCTTGATCATTGTTATTGTCGATAACTTATAGAAAACATGTATTTCATATATTGCAGTATGTTTTTTTTCTTTCATTATTTTGTTTTCTTTTCTTTTAGTATTTCATATATTGCAGTATGTTTTCTTTGTTTAACCAAGTAAATCCTGTGGAGACAAATAGTTTCCTGTCTGTAGGTTGGTTTATATACATGAAACTAGTTAATAACTGCTAAATTAAAAAGATTTGTCAATTAAGTCAGTAGCAACAAAACCTAAAAGAGCAACAAATGTATTTAGGAAAGTAATTAATTTATTTGATTTATTGTACCTCCAACATGTAGTTAGTTTGTATGTGAATATTGGTAATTTTTTGTCAATTTTTGGAAAGAATTACCCGGGTGAGATATCTATACTAAATCTCAACTAAGATTATTTAGAAACTTGGAAGACATTTTATTTTTGTGAAACAATTTTATGATTTTTTTTCTCTTGTTATTTTAGATTTATTTATATTATTTAAAGTAAGCCATGTATTATTTAAATTGCCTAGTATAATGTGTTATTTACTTAATTTGTTAGGTGTCACCCAGGAAAAACTTGCCTGGACATCACTTTGAAGAATCTAGTGGGAGTAGTCCTGGATCTGTTCGTTCTGGAAGTATGATTAAATTTAATTTACTGTTCACTAATGCGTTATGACAAATAAATATTATGACAAAGATTTAAATATTTGCGGTTTATTTAGGGTCCAGTGTTGCCAGTGGCTCTCAGTGGCCATCTCCTGGAAGTACTAGTTCTCTTCAAGCTGTGAAGTGTGTGCAGAAGGCCTCTAAAGCATTATTTTCTTCAGCTAGAGGAAAAAAATCAACCAGAAGTAGTAAGATTCTTTTTCTGTCTTTTTCCTACCTAAATAAATATTTTTTTTGGGGGTTTTCTCCTATTAAGACAACATTGAAATTGGGTTAAAGGACAAGGTGTTGGTGGATTGAAATGCTACTATCTAAATTTTTAAGTTTTTTTTCTTTTCAGGCATTCATTTCATTTCTTATTTAGTGATTTTTGTTTTGTCGTACAGTTCCTACTAGTTATGCCATAAATTTGCTGATGCTTCCAATGACTTTCCATTCTATCCAGCCCCTTTTCCGTTTTATCCCCTCTTTTCCTTTCGGTATTATTACTTGATTTTATATTCCATCACCGAGGCTCTTTTCTGAGAACTGTAAGGTTGTAAAATTTTCTTTTGAAGTGCATTGTAATCAAGGTAGTGAGAATATTAATATTTGTTCTAGTGAATAAATAAATTATTGTATTTATCACTATATAGTACCCTTCTTCTTTTGGGAGGCACAAGTGAGAGAATAAATGAAATTGAGTAAAATCAAAGTCTTTCAGAAGGGAAATGCTTATTCAAAATTCCATGTGAAATGGTTGGTATTGGTAAGCGTAATCACAAGGATTTAAGATTTAAAGCTAATGGGTGCAGTTCAACTTCTCCTGACATTGCCAGGACTTTGACTCTACTTCTGAAATGGGAAGCTCTGTTCATTGATCTTCTAAGAGTTTGTCATATATCAGGATTGTACCTTGATATGAGTGTGTTGAAAATATGATAAGCTATGAAGCAAGAAACGTTACTGCTTTTCAGACCTGGTCAAATGTTAGTATAGAATATCGACATCATATTGCTTTTGCTTTAAGATAATATTGAAGTTTATGAAACCTATTTCTCTACTAAATTTTGAAGATTATTTATAATTTCTCAAATTTTTTGACAAATATTTTTATAATTTTTTGAGTTATATTACATATGTGGTACAGTCATAATGTTTTGAAATAGAAAGTTATTATGAAATTAGTTTACTTGTTCTTGTGCTGTAATATTTATTTACATCCAAACCAATGTCAAAGTTTCAAGTGTCCACTTTTTTTCTTTCTTTTTTTTCCAAGTCTTTCTGTAACACTGTGGAATTTTTCCTAGAATTCATGTGTTGGAACAGTAAAGGAACACTGAAATTCGTTAGTGCAATCTATAGTGTTTCATGGACATTTTTATTTTAAACAATGTGTAAAGTGTACTACAATTAACAACCATTATATAACCTAATTAAATAAATGATATGAGCCTTCAAACCTTTTATGAAAAAACAGTGTATATTTTGTGAATTTTTATCACAAAATATGTACTGTTCGTCCATAAAAAATCGAAGTCTTTCATTATTTATTTAAAAATGAATTTGTGAGTTTTATTTGGAATAAAAGTGGGTTAAGCTTTTCTGAAGTTTATGTAAATTGTTAAATATATTAATCTAAATGAGTTTCATGAAAGACTTCACTATTTGTATTTCAGATGCTTCTGAAACCTCTGAAGCGATATCTCTGTGTGGATCTGAAGATGCAATAAATCCCTCACAGGTTAGTTTATTTAATGAAATTGAATGAATTGTATGCATTCAATTGATATAAGATTCAATAGTATGAATAATGAGAGAGGGCCAGTTTCTTCCTCCATTGATAAAAATTTCTGAAGTTATCCTAAAATGTGTTGATGCAGTCCAAAAACCTCAATTTCTTCTGTCTTGACTTGCAAAAATGGCTGCTCAAAAAGGGCTTGTTCAAAAATGGTTCTGATGAGGTTGTTAATGTGAGACTAGTTCATAGCTTTTTAGTATTGTCCAAATTTCTACTGTGTTGAAGACAAGGTGTAGTGGCATGATTTATTTTGAGCAATTCTGTCTTGGTATTGTTGTATGTGGTCAGTCGTACTGTTGCCCTCTCACTTACCTACTTGTTCCTCAGACTAAAGTCGAAGTTTTCATGATCATGTTTTTTTCCCCAGGAATTTTGCTAAGTGTTCAGATTATCAACTACCACATGTGAGCACCAACCAAAGATTCAGTTGTACCATTTTTGCCTTAGGTTTTTAACGTAATTGAAAATACTTATACCCCATGAAATCAATTTTGAAAATCTTGTCACCTTTTTTTCTGAACCCTTCAATTCTTCTTACATTACACAACTTATAAAAGTAAGATTACTTATCTATATTTCACTGACTGTGGGGATGCAATTGTTCTATCTACTCATTATGGGTAAGTGGGTATTTTAAAATTAATTTTATGAAATGGGAATGTAACAAAACAAATTTCTAGGTTTATTTTGTCTTTACATTTAATTTGTGGATGAATATATTGAACAAAAGATTTACATTATGAATCTTCAATTTTTTACCCCCTGACACTGAGTTAGTTGTTTCTTTATTTCTAGGATACAATTAATACAGACCACGTTAGCGAATCAGGTAGTTTGAGAAGTCGCTCATCAAGTAGGAGTAAAAGTTCCCGGTCGTCTTCCAAAAAAGGAAGCTCTTCAAGGAACCCCAAGAGGACCAAAGAAGGTTTGGTTTTGAAGGTTTTGGTTGATCATTATTAGTTTTTGTTTTGTGTTATTCAAAATTATTTTCTCATTGTAGTGAGAAAAAATATTCCTGAGAGAGTTGAAGAGGAAAAAGCAGAGGAAATGAGTGAGAATCTTCCTTCGTTGACTGATAAGGATAAAGATAGCCAAGATGATCCACCAGCCACCACGTCAGTAAACTTTTGATGTATATGTTTCATTAAATTTGTTGTTCATTTATTAGAAAGCGTATCATAGAACATGTACAAATGTTTGTTTATGTTTTTAATGTTAAAATATTTCATTTGTTTTTTGAAAACTTGTTGTGTTTAATTTGTATTACATATCCTTGCTTAATTTCTTACATTTCAAGAGAAGTTACAATCATTTAAACCTAATGAGCTATGAACTAATGTTTTAAAGTTATACCTATTTCATTTCCCAAACTTATGCATGCTGGTTTTCTGTTCTGTCTTAGTTGCACTCTGTTTTGAAATGCAACTTATTATGTTGTGTTAAATAATAAATAATACTGAGGTACTAAATAAATGAGTTTTGTCAGTAAATAATTTATAGTAATAAGTCCAATTTATCAAACCTACTCAGTTCCTCTGAGTAATCTGACATTAAATGAGATGAATATTATTGCAAACATTTCCCTGAAATGGTTTGAACACTTAGCTTTCCGGTTAGGTATTGAAAAGGTTTCATAAAAAGATTGTGTTCATTCTATGGAAAATCTGAAAAACTACATACCAAATAAAAAAACAGAAACTTGACCAAATAAGTTAAGATCGTGTAGGTTGCATGGCGTGGCTTCACAGGTCGCTTGCAGCCTCTAGGCAACAGGATGCCAACCTCTGCCCTAAAATGACCATATATAATACATTTATCTCTCTTAACCTGCTTTATCATCTCTTCTTGGCCAGCATGATTTTGAAGTAACTTGGTTTCCCGGTTCAGGGTCTGTGTCAGAATAATTTTATAGTCCCTTCTGCCTTCTGAAATCTTGCATTTTAATACTTTTTATAACTATTTTGTTAACTTGTGATGTTTCTATTGTCTTAAAATATGTTAGGAAGGTATAAGAATTTATTTTGATACCTTTTTTAGGAAAAACTAACTTTTTATAACCTTCAGCAATTAGGGGATTTTACTGGGATAATGTTTTTCATTTGACGGATTCATATGTATTATTGGTTGTTGAATCTGAATTTCGAGTTTGAGTAAAGATGTTTCTACCACTAAATACATTGAAAAATTTGATAGAAAATTATTTCAAATTGATGAAAATTATTTAAAATTATTTCAATTTGATGAAAATTATTTGATAGAAAATAATTATTGTAGACATTAAGTATTAGATGACATTGCATCCACATGACTACAATAACAATAATGCTACTTGCAGTTCTAGTGGCAAGGTGAAATATAGAATCAGAGAACATTAGGGATCATCCACAAATGCTCCCTGATGTTATTTAAAATATTTAATGCTTGTTTACCTTTCCTCAATTCTTCTGTCAACAAATGATGACAAAAAATGTGTTTTGTCACTTTCAACCTCTCTCTCCGTATGAATGCTCAGGACATTTTAGCGTGCTGCAGAGAAAATTCTGGACTTGATATTGTTTTGATCTACTGATGTCCTTCAACAACACCAGCTGGTGGGCTATAGGATAAGGAGTTGCTATTTTGCCAGGTCATTAGCTAGGGGAGATGCCAGGAGACTTGAATTAAGTTAATTAGAATGTCGCTACTGCTAATTGGAATACCGCTAAAAAACTGTAAACACCATTTATCATCATGTGCTACCAGTCATCCACAAAACCCCCAAGGGTAATCCTTGGACCTTTTCAATCCCCTAATTACTGAGGCAGTGCTCTCTTTTTCATAAAATTATGAGAGAAAAAATTCAGTACTTTAATATTTATATTGCTCTTAATGAATAATAAATAATATCAGACACCTCATTTCCTAAAAAATAGTTCTTGAATAAATTAAACATTTTTTAAAATGTCATACCTTTTGCTGTCCAAATTGTTGCAGTTCGTTTCATCAAATAACAAACATGGAAAACAAAAAAATTCATCCTCCTCCCTACAACCACAAATTCATTCTAAGTTTTTGTATATTTCCTACTTAAACGCTTAAATAACAGCAAATTTCCAGGTATGATCATGTAATTTATTTGTAAAGTAGTCAGAGGTCGACCTTATCTTTTGATTTTTAATTTATTTTCAATTTTTTAGAGTGAAAACTGACTGTCAGTAAGGTTCTACCCTGAAATCATCGCATAATACACCACTGTGAGGTCCAAGGTATCAATCTGAGCATACTGACTCAGTATCACTCATTATTACCAAGAACTGTCATCAGTTCTCCTGTCTATCCAGTAATGGTGTATACAGTTCGTACTTTGACCTTGAGGTGACAGTGTACCCATTGATGGTGAGGAGCGTTCAGTGCCAACCTTCAAAGTATAAACACATGAACACTGTTTAGTGTCTTGAAGTGTTAGACTCCCTTCAGAGGGACGGAACCTTGCAAATTAATGTGGGACTCCACTTGGTCACAAATATTACATCCAATATTTCATGTATCTACAAATTTTATAAAAGACAATTGACATATTTTGTTTTGTTGCAATGAAAATTGTGAGTTGTATTATTGATTATCTACAGATTAAGTTATGAACATGTTTGAAGGTTGTGCTGCCAGTCAACCTTCACTCAAACTGCCACTGTCCTTCAATTGGGTACATAATATGGAAGATTGGACTAATTAAATTTTTAATTTAGTGAATGAAGCTAGTACAACTGAAGAAGTGATGGGAGGGCACAAATACTTAATAAAAAATTAGCTCATCTTTCTGTTTCTAAACTTATATTTCAATCAATCTTCAGAGGATGCAAAAAACTACAAATTTTTAATTATATTTAGATTAATCCATTGTCTTAACATCACAAGATGAGAATGCTTTAAAGGAACTTTCTAAAAAAAAAATTAAAATGGCTTTCAATGTTGGCAAAATGCTGAGTGACTACAAAGCTGTTGGTGTAGTTTTCCACTGTAGCGTTTCTTGCCAAATAGGTTGTTGAAGCAGAAAGAATAGGGGAATGGCAACATCTTTTGGAAACTATCCACTATGTGTATCCATATGAAACCCATCGACACACGTTATCATTTAAAAAAATTTATATTTCAAATTGTTGGACCAGTTTGCCCTGGGCATTAAGAAATGAGACCCTTAGTGGGAGTTTCTAATGATGGTAGATTATGAACATTTTTTCATACCAAATTTAAAAATATTGAAAAGTTACATCAGAAAATCCTTTTAGTAAAGAAGCAAGTGCCTCATAACATCTAATGTCTCATTTTTAACTCTCAGAAAGGGAACACAATAAATTATTGTTGATAGTTGTTAAATTATACTAATTGAATTAAGTTATTTATTTGGGAAATAAATAAAATGTTCATTATTTAAGTTTTTTAAAAATTGGTGTTTTTTGGGCTGGGCAAATTCTAGATCATCAGAGTCTGTTTTTTTTAGTATCTTGATATGTATTTTGTGAACTTCAAATTTAGATTTAGCAACTGAAAACTCATAAGAATCTGTCAAAAGAAACTTCTAAATTTTTCAGTTCATTGCCTAGACTTCAAAAGACCTTTTAAATTCAAGACCCACCTTTGAGGATAGTATATTTTGCACGACTCAGAAGTCACATGCGTGTACTCGATCCTACAATGCTAAAATTTAGTCTGAATAAACATTAGGGTTGGTTCTGTTTTGTTCTGCGTAAACTGGTGTATAGTGAGTACAAGTGCAGATCAAGCCCATTTTTGTACTTGCTCTTCAATTGAACCAAAGAGGAAACTCTTTTCATTTGAATATAAAATGGGGATTGTCAAGAGAAATTTTATAGCCAGGATTTTCAAAAAGTATTTATAACCATCTTACCTAAATGCAGTATATGATTTTTGTGGGCCCTGTATCACATCAAAGGATTGAGACTCACCAAAATCCATATGGCCACGCACAAATGGGTTCCCAAAATAAAGAAATTCTGGACTAAGAGATTAATATAATTTTTTATGAGTTCAATAACTAATAATTATAGCAAAAACACTTGCTTTGTTTTAGAAAAAACAATTGAAGAAGATTATACGTATTATGTTTAAGTATTCTTTATTGCTGGTTACGCAGCTTAATTATACACCTTGATTTTTTTGTAGGTCTCAAGAAATGAATCTCCATAATGAAGATGTACAAGGCAGACCTAAACCTGAAGGTCGTACAGTTTATTCTGTGTTTAAAACTCGAAAATATTTTAAATTAAATCCTAAAAAGAAAAAGTGATAAAAAACTAATAATTTCACTCTGTGCACTTAAATTATTCATTGTTTATTAATTTTGACTAATTGAAACATTGTTTCATTGCAATTGTTGATTTTGTTGCTCAGGTTGCCCAGAGCAACGTGCAATAAAGATTAACTTTATTCTGAAACTGAGTGCTTATTTTTTTCACTTTTACCAAGAAGACAATTTTTTAAATGTGAGGTAGTTGCATGTAAAAATAATTTCTAGTAGTATGTCAGGAACTTCTGAATATCTGACAAAATCATTTATTAGCTGATTTTGTAGAATATTTCATATAGAATTATCCTCTTCAAGATTATGATTACGTTGCATCCATTTGTATTTTATATTTAATCAATTTTTTATCTTTTTATTTGTTTAAAGTAATACAATTAAGAATTGACAGAAGGACAAAATTATTCAGGATTTATTTCTTATGAATCCTCTTGAAAATGCTATATCTTACATTTATTATTTGAGCAATAATTGTATGTTTAAATCTGCTATCTCTTAAACTTGTGGTGGAATTTATTTTGCCAAGACTTGATGAATAGGGGGTTTTTAATATCGGAAATCGAATGTCATTAGTGTCAGTCTTGTGAAAATTAGTTTTAGACGATTATTATACAGGCAATAATTATAAGTTTAAATCTGCTTTCATCTGTGAATGAAACACACTTCCTTCCCTTCTATCAGATATATCCACTGAGTCCTCTCCTACAGGTTATAACATTTGACTGTTCTGTGGAATATTTTATGTTGAAGCAATGCACTCGCTACTGATGACCATGGAATGATAAATTACACATTTCCCAGTAACGTGGGCGCCACTTGGTTAGACCTGGATAGTCATTGGTATCAGTATTATAAGAAATAATAATTAATCGATAAACAGGTAAAATAAAAATTCTTTTATTAAAAATGTACTTGAAAATATTCTTATATAGAATAAATGCAAGTGTTTCTCTGTCAGCTAATAAAATAATACTAAAAGTTAAAAAAAAAAAAAATTGTAACGTATTTTTTACGTAAATTTCATTAACTTATCAAGTATATTTTTAAAAAATTATATAAACCCTTTTATTAAAATTTACTTTATTTTTATAATAAATCCAAGCTTAGCTCAGTTTCCTGATATTAATCCCTAAACGGTTCTGCTCAAGTTTTCTTTGTGTTAATTCAGATAATTAAGTGTTTTCATAATCTCATGAAGTTTATTCAGTGCTAATCTTTTTTATAAATCTCAAAGCTTTCATTAATTTGAATAATTATATCTATTAATATTATTATTTATAAGTATTATTTGTTGAAGCGCTCAAATATTTCTATCTATTTTCTAATATACATCTAATAATGTTGTCTCTTGCAATATTGCGCATCTTTACCCAGGAATTGTTTGAAAAACCTAGTTATTGAAATAGTTTTATTCAAAAACTACTAAATATTTTGCAATGCAACATTAAAGTTGTGTTGTTTAGGTTTGGAGATTTTCATTGAGTTTCAATTCGACACTAAGTCAGAGTTTACAGTGAGAATTTGAGATACCAGGAAGGTAGATATTTTATTTTGCCAGGTTAACCCAATCACCTATTTGGCTACAAGTAAGAAGTAAGGAAAGTAGTGACCTGGTGGTCACTTTTTTGTTGGATCAAATGAACCATATGCATATCTTATTATCACTTCTTAATGTCCATATGATCTACAACTAAAAGTTAAAGTTGTGTTAAAAGAGTTTATTAAAAGGCTTTATGCTAGCGAGTGGGATCAAGTGGCTGTGCTATGGGTGACAGAGGGATATATGTGGTAAGTATTGAATAACCTAAATACTGAATCTGTGAGCCCTTCAATATTAATAATAATAATAAATTTATTGTCAAAAAACAGTACAGACTGCGTATGACCACGTGGAGGACAATAAACTAATTTATTGTCCTCACATTCTCGGAAACTTTTCTTAACGGGTGCATTATGTTTTTCTTGGAAGCAGGGTAAAAGATATTGTCAGGCGAGTTATAGAAGTGGGTGTTCATGAACTTCTTTTAATGTGTTTTTGGGAGAATTCCAGCATTACTTAATTTATGGACAACCTCGTGTTTGGGAGTGGTACTGGTTATCTGATTCTGTAAAAAATTGAAAATTGGAAAATGCGGAACAAACTAAGGAATAAGCAGAGCTACAGAACTACATCTTTGGCGATTGCCATTGGTATACCTGTAGTTCTTAACCTGTAGACAGGATTAAGATAGAAGATCTGAGGCAAAATGAAATCTTATGTAATGGAGGAAATTTCACCAGATTCCAGCTGAGGACAAATTAACATTTCGGTATTACTTTTTAGTGGATAACACCCTCATTTTTATGAAGTATGGATTAAAAAGTGAGGTAGAAGTAAGGAAAGTAATTACCTCTCAAGACTTCATGTGAAAAACCTCATTCAACCTGCTCACAATAATAATAATAATAAATTTATTGTCAAAAAACAGTACAAACTGCGTATGACCACGTGGAGGACAACAAACTAATTTACTCTCCGGAAGCAAGCAAAGGACCCTCCCATCAATTCCGATCACGGGCCCTAAGGCAGAGGCAGATTCAAAAATTCCTAGATAAGATAAAATGTTAGCTGCAAGTTATAATACTAATAGAATGTCTGTTTGTAATTTAACGCAAAAATTTACATGTACAAATTATTATCGAACCATAGATTATTCTGAGTATAGTGTTTAAGAATTGAAATAACTAAATTCACAATTTATTATTACAATAAACACGCCCCTAGACAATGCCTAGAGAACCTGTATAAGAAATCCGCCTCTACGCGAAGGAAAAACGGAGCTAAACCCGGACCAGGATGGGGCTACAGAATTAATGTACACAACCGTGCCAAAGTTGAGTACACATAAAACTAAATTAAGATGAGCCAAAAGACAACACAATCATGCAAAAAAATACTTTTTTATAAACTGTTATAAGTTGTTTAAAAATACTACAGCAATGGCGTGATAAAGTACAAGACGGATTTAACTTTTATTAAAATCAATAAATCCTTTTACATTGTAGAAGCACAGGTGCAGGATCTAGTTTTTAACTGCGGATTTGAAGAGATTCAATTTCATACTATTTTTTATATTCTTGGGCAGGGAATTATATAGAACGATTCCCGAATGATAAGGTCCTTTTTGGCAAACTGGTTGACACTAGGGTAATGAATATCATTACTATTGCGAGTAGTGTGTTCGTGAACAGGACTGTTTCGTATGAAGCAAGGGTGACACTTCAGTAATTCGGTATTAACAAACAAGACCGTTTCATAAATATAAATGCAGGGAAGTGTTAAGATATTTAATTCCTTGAATAAAGGTTTAAAAGAGCTTCGGGGGTGAGATTTAAAAAATTATCCGAACTATCCTCTTTTGAATTCTGAAAGTTTGAAGTTATTTTTATTCAAAAAAGAAAACACTTTGAAATAGTAGAAATACACTTTGAAAGAAGCTGAATTCTCCAGAATGTTAGCAAGGAACTTCAGTGAAACTAAGAGAAAAAAGTTGATCCAGGTAAGGCTACAGACATTATAGCTCCAGGTGTTCTTGAAAACGACCAATACTAATTCTGAGTGTTTTCAAAACCGATACTATTTGTGGACGTTCTCGTATTGCCAGAACTAGTTTTGAGCGTTTTCGAAGTGATCAATACTAGTTCTGGCAAAAGAGTATCGGGCCAAAACTAGTTTTGTCTCCTAAAAACAAAACTTTATACACGAAACAAATTTATTTTTGTATTTAAAACGGATGAAATGTTATTTTCGTGCCATGTATCAAAATCTACTCTTGAGATAGTGAAATGGGAGTATGTAAGTATTTATGTCGTCCTTCCTTTTCCTTCCGTTTAAAAATTCGGAATTGATTTTTCGGGCACTTCGAAGTTTCCAAACGAGCTGTTATTTTACATATGTACGAGTACAGTTTTCTTGACAGTAGATGATTTTACACGAAAATCCAATTACCGTAATATGTACCATTCCACAAAAATCTACCCCTAAGCGGGTGAAATGGGCGTATGTACGTGTGCATTTCCCACTATAACTACTAGAACGCGTGGAGGAACTTCAGCCGAACTACACATATGACTGATTTTCTGACAAGCATTGTGTGGGTAAGACAACCATGGTACCCTAGTAACGGGTTGGGAAAGGGGTTATATGTAGAAATAATGAAAAAAGTATTAAATTGGAATCTATAGTTTTCGGTGCCATTGAGAGGGTCATAATATGCCACTAACACCTATGAGGTAGGGGATGGGAATGCGACAGCAGGCAAAAATAATTTAAAAAACACCGATATTGGAGTTGCGTACATCTTTTTTGGTACCGTCGAATGAAAGAGTGACTCAATGTACTTACACCCAGATCATCCTCCATGAGGAATATACCCATTAGGTAGGGGTGAGAAATATGATTGGAAATGTCCGATATTAGTTTTGAGATAGTAATTTTTGAGGCCTCCGAAGCCAGTAGTGATATTCCAATGGCTATACACCCCTAGCGCCTCTTGGGAAGGGTATGACAAAAAAAAATCCGAAATTTTAAAGTTGTTCTAGCACTTATGATGCTTGACACTTTATACTTTAAAATATATATATGTTTATGTACCTTGTAATCTCTCGCACTTGTGACAACCAAGGAAGGGATTTTTTTATAGATTAACTTCTTTCATTTTTAATTGTTCTGAACATTATTTTTTAGCTCTGTACTTTATAAATAAAAGCTTGTTTTAGAAAAAAATTCTCGTTCATTTTATTCACAGATTAGATTGAATTTCTGGAATATTTTATTATTATTAAGTGAGTAAAAAAGGTTCGTTAAGACAGAGTAAAATGTTAAAAAAATCCAACGTGATATTTTGTGATTTAAACGAACGTCATTGTATTGGCAGGTTATTCACCTCGGAAACCCTGCAAACTATTTATTCGATGCAACTCGGTCTTTTTTAATTATTTTTTCATCTCTCGTTTCCATCCCCTTTAGGATGGAAAGGTGCGTGTTATTTCCCTTAGAGACTGATTTAAGACTTAACGCTATCAGGGGTGACACCTTTCATCTCACAGACGCCAAAAATCGTTAATTTGTCATACGTATTAATTATCGGTAATTTTTTATGACATGTCCTTCCCTAGCGTTGATATGGTGTATGGGGGTTGATCATGGACTTGAGCAGAATCGGAGAAGTCTTTATTTCAGTGACCCCGAAAGTAATGTATTCAACATCAATATCGGTCGTTTTCTCCTATTTTTTAATTCCCCAGGGAGGGCTAGGGGCGTCTGGAAGATGAATTTTGTCTTACACTATATCAGTATGTCACTATTAAACTCAACGATACCAAAAATTGAGAATTGGTCACTGATATGTCATTTTCGATAATTTTTATTTAGCATTTCCTTCCTGAGGGTCATATTAAGGTTGGTAGTGGGGTTGAGCGTCATCGGGAATGTTACAATTAGTTTTAGCGGCTCCCAAAATTATGGTCCCTACTCTAATGGCGATCATTTTCTATTATTTTTATATTTTAACCCTCTGACCCTCTACACGAAGGGTGTATATTCGCTCATGTTGGATGGTCGTAGACTTAAGCGGTTTGGGGAGTGTTAGTCTTCACTTCAGCATCATCAAAAATGTATTCATTACCAATATCGGTCGTTTCCGATTATTTTAAAAAATCCCTCCATCAATCCTCCCTAGGGTTGCAAGTAATGTTGTATCCCCATGCTTGTTGCCAGATAGTCAGTCATCGCCGTACCAAGTTTTTTTGAAATTGATTCAGTCATTCGAGAATTATGGTGCGCCGTACGTACATATATCCAATGTTGTATATGTAGATAGATAAAACGGCGAAAGAAAGAAATTTAGAGGTTTATATTATTGTTTTATGAATGTTCCGGTTCAGTTCATATGAAGGTTAATGTTGAATCCCCCCCCAAAAAAAAGAAATTAAGATAAATGAAAATTTTCCATCAATTCGAGCACTAGAAACATTATATACTGGAAATAAATCACTTTTATAAATGCCTCATGGATGAAAATAACACGGAGAAAAATTAAATAGTTCATCAGATTCATTTTTCTTAGTTGAAGCCTAGGAAGTTAATGGAAGTAAGAGAATGTTCATTTTATTGATACAATGTCAGCCCAGTATCTCGGCCATTACACAATTACCTGGGGTTGAGTCTTGTTGTATGTAGGTCTATGTTTCCTTTCTTTTGTTTGTTTCGTTTTTTGTCCTGGTCTATGTGTGTCTTCGTGCCTTATTATTTATAACTTATTATTCAGTTGTGTTGCTTCTTTATGCCATAGTATGTTTGTTTCGTCTGATGCGTTATTATTTTTTTTGTGAGGTTTTACAGCTCATGTCGACATCAAAGGTCATTGGAGCCCGAAAAACTTGTACAGGTAGGGAGAATGCAGTTACGCACTAGGGAGAGCCAACATGACTCTCTCCGCGTGTGGGACTCGCCGAATGATTCAACTCTACCCACTAAAAACCCTCCAGATATACAACATACCAAAATATATTTCAAAACCAAATATCAAAACATCAAATGGAGGGGGGGGGAAATGAGGGGGGACAAAGAATAAGGGGTAGGAAAAAAATGAGAGGGATGAGTAAAATGGAAAATACCCTAGCCGTAATAGCGTCGGGATCGAAAAGAACAAGAGGTGACCAAGGGAGGTCAGAAAAGAGAAAGGAAGGAGCCTAGCCTAAGTAAGTGGAAGTAATGCCAGACTCAGCTCGGGGTCCCGTGTTTGCCAAACACGTACTTACTAGATGTAAGTCCCCTGGGGGGCTGATGCGTTATGATTACTCTTTAATCTCTATATCCTTTTCTCTCTGGTACTGCTCATATTTGGCTGTCATAGAGACGTTTCCGACCCAACCTTGTGGAGGTAGTGTAACATGTTATTTACACGCTTCTCTTGTTGTCATAATTTGATGCACATATTCTTGGAATTCTTCATAGACTTCCTTGTGCTTGATGTTTTCGTCCCTTTGCATTCCGCATATATCGCGCCGCCGAAGTTTTGCATGCCATTCTGCTCGCTGTACATCAGTCATCACGCAGTCATGGAGCACGTATTGGCGCCACCCACCACGATGGTTAGGTCGTCAGCGTATGCCGTCACCCGAGCCCCCGCATCACTATATGTTTTGAAATAATATTCTGAATATTAATTTTACTTTCAAATTTTAAATAAAAGACAGTAATAAGTTCATCTAGCGACTTTGAGCATGAATAGAGTGAATCTTTCAGTAAAGATGACCAAAATATAGAGCACCACGCCAGAAATGACTAGATCTTTTTCTCACTCTATGCTGCAGACGGAGAAACGTACATGAGAAAATATATGTAATGGTTTTGCACCACTAGTTACATCTGCAACATAGTGACAAAAATTATTATCCATAGTTAGTTTTTGATTTGCAATTTAATAAGAAAGGCGTCAACAATTAATACAAATAAAAAACTAACTATGGATAATACCAGGGAATGTAATACCTATGTTGTGTAATGTGTATATTAGTAATTTTTATTTTTATTATTATGTAAAGCATGTTGTACTGTGAATGAACACGATCTATAATATAATTATTATGTAGTATAATGTTGTTAAGTTATCATGGTGATGTACAATATTATACAATAGTTGAAACGTTATGTAGTAGAATTATTTTATATAGCTTAACTCAACGTGAAAAAATAGTAGTAATTATTGTATTGGAAATGGTAAAAAATCAGATTAATAGAATGAGACATACATTTGTTATTAAGAAAGTTATTATCACTAACTACTGCTATCACATTTAAAGATTACTCACTTAGACCTAAAATTACATTCCTTACTACACTATGCAATTCCTGAGCATGAAGTCTTTTCACGGGTAAAATGTGGACAACTTCTTTCACTGATGACAAAATACTTTGCACCATAAAAACATGTGCGGTTGTTGCTAGCTCGATTCCAACTGCACAGGGTCCTACAATATTTCCACCTTTATAATCCATGTGTTTAAAATGGATTTCACATAACATCAACACTACATGTTTCTCATGTGTTTGTAAAAATTTCAGTTTTTCTTTAATGTACTGCAAAAATTGCTCAGAATTCTGTTCTAGAATGGGACTACAATTTAAGTTGTCACATACGTTTTAAGGTGTTTGGATGAGGCATAATGAAGTCACTGATTCCACGAAAAAATCTATAAGCATGAGGATAAATACAAAAACAATGAACAAACTGCTAAATACAAGCTTTCATACACATACCTACTTTTGGGCAATGAGCACAATCTCAACTGGTGAACAATAAAACCTATTACACTCTTATTTTAATGACTTATGTGTAGTTGCTGAATTAAACTTAAAATGATAGAAACATTATCTTCTTGGAATGACTGGTCACCGGAGCAATGTATAAAGTTATGGACTTTCTGCATGACAAATTCGATGTCATTGATATTTCTCACTGCATCTTTCTCTCCCACATTAATTTTTAGTTCTATACCATGTGAATATATTTTCACTTTTAAGTCTTCATTCACCAAGAAATATACAACAGTGAGTTGCTGCTCAGAAACATCCACGTACATGAAAATTACACATGAAGGTTTCGGTATTATACACCAACCCTCCAAAAGAGCTACATTTTTTACTTTAATCTTCAGCTCTTCAGTATTAGCAAAAGAAATAGAAGATAAATAAATAGAATGACTTGCTACACTTTCTTCAAGAACTTGCGATGTTCTGTCATCTGTCTCTCGTCTCTTTTCTTCTGGCGCTTCTCGAAACGGCGTAACCGATGGCAAGTAGACTGGTCATCCTGGAAGATAGATGGGATAGCATTGCTTGCCAAGCGGGGTTTGGAAAGTGGTGTAGTGATGATTCTACCAGTTTTCTCGTCTGTTGCGCTTCGTGTAAGCCGGGGTAAAAGTTTGCACGGGGCAAAGGTGTGTATTGAAGTTCGAACAGGTGGGAGAAGATTTTCCGCGTAAATCCGGTACGTAGCACATTCGTCTACCTTCCGTCAGTCGCTTCTTGTGGAACCCCGTCGACTCTCGTGTGCTGCACACTGAAGAAAATTAGGCGAAATCATTTTTCTCACTTTCGATGTTATTTTTCCGCAACATTTACGTAACATTAGGTACTCAACATAATTATCAAAGGTTTCAACCACTTTTTATCTGTTTAGTATGTATAATAAGCTTTGAAATGCCACCTATAGATTTCTGGTTTCCCAGTTCGACGAAGAAGAAATTCCGTCCAAACAAAACTGTTCGAAAAGGGGCAAAAGTTTGCAAGTGACTTTTTCTTGCCTATCCGTGAACCTTTGCCCCACAACTTCAAACCTTTGCCTCTGACACTGTTTCAAAGTAAAAATTTTCTTCTTTTCTTTTTTCTCTTTTGTGTACTGGTATGATAAAAGTAAGTATTGAGTGTTTGGTAATTCATGGAAGACTTCAACGAGAATCAAGAAAAGGAGTTGGTTCAACATTGTGTTGATTTAGAAATCCTTGAGATTTCAACTTACAATAAGAAAAACAACATTAAATGCCTATCTCAAAGTCTACCGTTTACCCCGGCTTACCCTACTTCCCAAATAATATCACACTCTCTAAAGTGCTTGTAGCAAACCTGGGTAGAGAATCAATGGGGATTAGTATTTTAAGGTTATGTCTATACATTAAACGATAATAATAAATAAAATTGAGGTACATACCCTTGAATGTTCAGTTACTACATAATCTTTACGCGGAACAACACATAGTCATTTGTTCCTATACTCTTCTTCTTTTGGAAATTTGAATACCCCCCAGGGGACTTACATGTAGTAAGTACGAGTTTGGCAAACACGGGGCCCCGAGCTGAGTCTGGCATTACTTCCACTTCCTTCCTTTCTCTTTCCTGACCTTCCTTGGTCACCTCTTGTTCTTTTCGATCCCGACACTAGGGTATCTTTCATTTTCCTCTCCTTTTTTAAATATTTTTTTTGTAATGATATGTGTAAAGTTTAGAGATATGTTGATATTTGAGTTTTGAGTTGTAATTCAGGAGGGTTTTTAGTGGGTATGGTTGAGTCATTCAGCGAGTCCCACACGCTGGGAGAGTCATGTTGACTCTCCTTAGTGCGTAACTGCATTTNCAAAAAAAAAAAAAAAAAAATTGAATACATGAACCTTCTCACTTCCATGTTTAGCTGTATAGTTACTCCGGCAGTTCGATACACAGCACTTTTGCACCATTTTCTCCTCACTTTTAAACTATTTTTCACGAGGACTGATCGAGACAAAGACACGATTCAGACGCAGACTCACAGACTACAATTAATGTGTAGATGCTGGCCAGAAATGTACCTTGGCGTGGTCGGCGAAATCAAGCGTGTTGACCCCAAACTACTGACGTCACACGTAAGCAACGCTTCTGTTGTCAGGCCTTATGTATCTAGGTGGTAATGATGTAATACATGATAATTGTACCTACGGTCAGAAAATTTAAGTTGGAGTCGTTTTTGAGAAATATTTGAAAGAGTACCTTGACCTTCATGTGAAGTATCCTTTGTTTTATACTAAAAAAATTAGAGCACGTGCATCGACAACAAGTAAATTCTACTGTGAATACGAAATATGAAATAAATACATTCATCCGTTTACTCAGAATTTCTGCGCACAGGTGGACGAACGGACGGACAGACAGACGGACGTTGTGTCAAAAACAATTTTTTTCTGAATCAGGGATAACCAAAGGATATTTCCGTCGAAATTTCGCTTTCGAATTTTTTCACGATTAGAAAACTTTCTATATTCTACGTATATGAGAAAGTAAAAAGGGATTTCTCAATTAGTTATTGGGTTAGAGAGAAAATGCTATATTATATTGTCAGAGCTAACCTTAGACTCTTGAAAACATATGTTGTTTGTACTCAATAAATATGAAATTTCGTAAAACGTGTTTTGATATTTGAATTAACTGCTATGAGAAAACCGAGTGTTTAGCTCATAGTCCGCTGGATGTAGTAAAATAGGAAAAATAAGGGAGAAAATCACCTGATTCACCCCTTTCGTATCAGAATTTAAAAAAACAACATTTCTAGTGAACCTCAGAGCAAAACCAACACCCCATAAAGATATCAAGATCTATATCTGTTTACTCTCTACGATTCTGAATCAGTCAGTTGGGAGACACCTAATATAATCTGTGTAACCTAATATAATCTGTGTAACCTAATATAATCTGATAGATAGATTATACATTCTATAATCTGTGGTTGGGAGAATACATGTTCACCCATTTAAATATGAAGTATCTGGCGCTCGATTCGGTTCGTTTCTTTTTCGATTGTTTTCCGCCCAATCGAATGCCTCTTGGTTGCCAAGGAAACGAACGAGCACGTAAATAAACAAAATAGTATAGCGCATTTAAGTTCCAGAAACAGGAGGCATCCTGAAAACTTTGCCGATTATCTGCAACCAGAAGGGTATTATTGTGACAAGACGTAAAAATGACTCACGTGTAAAATCAAACCCTTGTGTGTACTTCAAGAGTTCAACTCTATTAGAGTAAGAGGCTTGGTGTCTACTCGTCCGTTCTTTAATACGATATTTTTTCGTATCATATGCTAAGTGAATACTTTTATAATATTTTATGTTCATTGATTCTGAATTGAGTTATTCGTTATATTTCAATTCGCTGTATATTTAAAAAGTATTCATTGTCAATCATCCGTTTTTATTGTTGGAAAAGATGGTAAGGATTCAGTATTATTATTATTATTATTATTATTATTAGTGAACTTTCTGTGCCAATTTTTAATGAGTAATTTTTTATAGTTCAAATTCTCTTGTATCAGATATTGTCACGAGCAAAGCCAGCAGCAGGTTCTGCATTAGGTCCACATGCCGGTCAAGTCACAGGCAAGAAACAAGTCCCCAAAGTCGAAGATTTTTTGTCAAAGAGAGATTATACTGGGGCCCTGACAGTTTTGGAGGTGGTGTATTTTCATTTATTCCTTCAACTTTTGCAATTCTGTATAAAATCGTGGTATTTCATATATCAGTGTTTAAACAAGTGTTTTAAACTCTACATGTAGGCCTATGTTAAACATTGTGTTCTTTTCTTATGTACCATCACACAATCATTTTTTTAAATTAGTTTTACTTCGCAACATATCAGCCCATTGTTTTGTCCATTTTTATATGTTATGTTACAAAATCAGAAGCTACCCAGAAATAAACTCTGTAGGGAGTCATGGGGATATTAAGGTGCATTTATCTTTGTTATATACTCATAAATAAACTAAATAATTAATTCACATAAGTAAACTATTCATAATAATAACAATAAATTTATTGTCAAAAAACAGTACAAACTGCGTATGACCATGTGGAGGACAATAAACTAATTTACTGTCCGGAAGCAAGCAAGGGACCATCCCATCAATTCCGATCAAGGGCCCTAAGGCAGAGGCGGATTCAAAAATTTCAGCAAAAGTTCCTAGATAAAATAAAAAGTTAGCTGCGAGTTATAATACATATAATTATTAATTATATACTGTATAGTTTATATGTATACACAAATAAACATTTGGGACAAGACCCAGTATTTTGATGAGAAAGAATTTTTTTGTCATGTGGATCTTTGAATGGATACAGAACACATGTGAAATAATATTGATAGCTTAGCTAGGAAATGGGACTCCAAACAGACTTCAAAATGTTTAAGTACTTAAGAAAATTTTGAACCATGTAGAATAATATTTTAATTTATTTTTATAATGCTGTGTAGTGTGGCAAAATAATGTAACAACATTAGTGTGGTTGGTCTCTATGTCCAGGCTGTTTCCCCCCCCCCTTTTTTTATTAGCTTCTGGAATGTGAAATTGAACACGAATGCATGGAAAGTACCCTACAACTACCCCGAAGGAGAGAAACAGAATTACTCTTATAATTAATTAAATTTTTCTATCTGGAATTATGAAGTAAGCAACAAGACGACTTAGCAAAAGACTCATTCCCAGGTCTGTTAGAAATATTCGATGTAATTTATCTTTGTTGGCAGGTTTTGATAAATAATTATTGGACTTTTGATGCCTGCATTGTTGATGGAATGTTGAGACAAAAACTGACGAAAAAAGTGATAAAACATTTTTAAATGTTCCATGCTAATAAAACATTGAAAGGTGTGACCTGTCTCGGGAACTATTTCACAGGGTTTTCTATGTTCTGTATCGCAAACGCAACTGTTCATATGGCGCAACTATAAAATATAGTTGAAGATACAAAAATATACAGCTTTTGAACTTCCATGGTTGGAATAATAAAAATAATTGTTGTAACAACAGGTTTCAGAGACCAGGCTGCATCAATTCATACTCTTTAAAATGTTTAAAAATTCTAAAATGGACATTAGTTTGTAAATTAGAAATAAATAAATAAAATAGGAAAAAGTTGTAATTTTTATATTTATTGTATGGCTTGTGTTTCTTATTCAAAATATGACAGTTATGTTCTGTTTCAGTTTTCTGGAAACAAGGGTAACAGTGAGACTCAAATGTGGATAGGTTACTGTGCTTTCCATCTTGGAGATTACAAAAGAGCTATGCAAGTTTATGAAGCCTTAAGCCATTCTAAGAACCCTCCTGAAGATGTTTTTGTTAATCTAGCATGCTGTTATTTTTTTCTGGGTATGTACCCAGAAGCTGAGCGGGTAAGTTTGAATGGTAGTGGTAACTTTGTGAGTGATTCTCAAAAGGCAGGCTCTTTCCTTATATTCATTGAACATACACAAACTTATGTTGTTACTCGTTAGCAACAAACTCATTAGCATAAGAATAAAACGAAAGGATAATATTCATCAGTCTAGCTTTTCAACCACCCTCTATCAAAAAACTCCAAATCATTTGTGAATGTTTTTGTTTAATTCTCTTCCAAAATTCATGAAAGTATATCTTAAGTTGAACCACATCAAATCTACAGTAAAAATGACATAAATTAATGCAGGAATAAACAGTGGAGTCCCTACAATAAATCATAGTAATAATTCATCGGCCACACGCTCAGTTTACTTTTTTAATCACGAACTAGTTTCAGAAGCTGTTGCTTCCATTCTTAGCATCTGCTGACTGCTGAGCATGACCTCAGTCCAAAACTAGTTTGTGTTTCTAAACATAAATAAAGTGTGTGGCTGATAAATTATTACTATAATTTACTACAGTAAAAAGCTTCCTTGTGCATCATTGCTTCCTTAACCAAGGAATTTATTGGTTTTAGTATAAGAACTAATCTCAATTTTAAATATCCTATGAAATATGTTTTATATATGTTATTTGTTAGTATAATAATGTGAATTCATTAACTTTCATATTACTTTTACATTTTACTGTGCAATTGTCATAGTACCCAGATTCATTCCAACTGACGAAAATACAAATTTTTCAATGAAATGAAAAGAGTAAAAGAAGATCCTGTGTCTCCATACTTATGTGAAGATAATAATGTTCTCATATTATTATTTAACTATATCAGGAAATTGATTATGTGAAGAGTAAATCTGAAATCAAATCTCATAGAACTCAGCAACATTTTATTGTAGTTACTCCACTGTAAGTTCAAAAGCATTTTTTGATTGTACTTGAACACCCATAAGTAATTTAAAAAGTAAAAAAATTAATCGTATCCAAAATTTACTAGTTTGTACTGGTGATTTTCAAGTGTACTGAACACTTTATATTTCTGTTGGAAAAAGAATTTGAATTACTACAATGATACAATCTTTATACATAGGCTGTGGAAAGGGCAATTCAGTCACGACTCAAGACAAGATTACTGTTTCACTTGGCTCATAAATTAGGTGATGAAAAGAAATTAATGGAGCATCACCAGGAACTTGAAGATATTATTGAAGATCAACTTTCTCTTGCATCTATACATTATTTACGATCTCACTACCAAGAAGCTATTGATATATATAAACGTATTTTATTGGATAATAGGTGCAGTTTTAATCAATTCATTAATTGCACTTGCTTTATTTGTAATAAATCGTTTATTATTCCACATATGTAGTTTTGTGTTCTGCATTATTTTAATTCCTCAATCACTTTCACAATACTTAATGTTGGATTTGAATATTTATCACCTTGTTTGTGCATTTGCAAGCTTTTCACACCTATTATTTTAGTGCACGCCTGAATATTGTTGATCTGCCTTACCAGAGCATGCAAAACAAAGGTAAAGAGAGTGAAGTATATTTCGTCAGCCTTCTTTTAAGAAACAGGTAGACTGGAATAAAGAATTGAAATAAGAAGTTGCTACTCCATAAATTTTTGCTGAATACATCTCTTCAACTTTTTTTCAGAGAATATTTGGCCTTGAATGTGTATGTAGCACTGTGCTATTACAAACTTGATTACTATGATGTATCTCAAGAAGTCTTGGCTGTTTATCTTCAACAATATCCTGATTCTGCCATTGCTATTAACCTCAAAGCTTGTAATCACTTTCGATTGTACAACGGTAAAGCTGCTGAGGCAGAGTTGAAATCTCTAATGGTGAGGAATCATTCTTCAGTCTCATATGGGTTTTCCTCAATTGTTTTACGCACATGATGTTTGGATAGCCATGTATGTAACCTGTGTAATACAATCCTAACACTTCTCTTCCAGAGTGCATTGACCTTTGGGATGACAATACCTGAATTGCACTTTATATTCGTATGATTTTATTGTTGTTAAAAGATTGTTCAATATGTAATTTTCATCACTTGTTTCTTCTTTAAATTTTAGGATCAAAGTTCATCATCATTCAGTTTTGGTCACGACTTGATCCGTCATAATTTAGTTGTGTTCAGAACTGGGGAAGGTGCGTTGCAAGTTCTCCCTCCATTAGTTGATGTTATTCCTGAAGCAAGACTTAATCTGGTCATTTATTATCTTAAACAGGTGCTTACATTGTATATTTCTTCTTTTCTTGAATTTTAATGGTTCGTCTGTTTGAAGTTCTCTCTTTCTTATGTTTGATAGGACGATATTCGAGAGGCCTATCAATTGATAAAAGATCTGGAACCAGCAGTCCCTCAGGAGTATATTCTGAAAGGAGTTGTTAATGCTTCTCTTGGCCAAGAAAATAGATCGGTTTGTGTTCTTTTGAATCTGGGTTATTTTATGAATAAAGTTAATTCTTGTACTTACTTGTTACATGTATTCTATGTAAATCACTAGTTGTGAGTATGAAGAAATACCCAATTTATGCTTGTGGAAACAAAATAAATATAGTTTAGCTGCTATTGATTTGAACAATATTGATCTAACAGCAAACTTGTAAAAGCAGTAAATAAATGTTTGGAGAACTATTTATTTATTTATGAGATATGGTTATTTTAAATTATTAAGGAATTCAAAAAGCATGCCTGGGAAGTTTCTTGTGATCCAGTCAGTTGCTTTAGGGCTAATTTTCATTTATGTTAAAGACCACAAATACAGTACTTAAGGAAATGGACTTAATTCTCAGTTGCTCTATGATTATTTTTTGAGGAGCTCTTGAAGTTTTGTCGTTCCATTATTTACTTTGAGTATATTATTCAGATATTTATCAATCTTTGTCCAATATATGATTATTTATTTACTTTCAGAGAGATCATGTGAAAATTGCTCAGCAATACTTTCAACTTGTTGGTAGTAGTGCTAGTGAATGTGATACCATCCCAGGACGGCAGTGCATGGCTTCTTGCTTCTTTTTGCTCCGTCAGTTTGAAGATGTTCTACTTTATCTCAACTCTATCAAAAGTTATTTTTTCAATGATGACTGTTTTAATTTTAACTATGCCCAGGTGAGAAGAATGAAGACTTTTTAAACACATGACCTTCTAAGTACCAAACTTAGTTTCTTGTTTAATGAAATATTTTCAAATTTCTAGTAACTTGAATATTTCTATTCTTCCTTTATAAATAATAAAATATTCTTCCTTTGAAGAAGTTCAGAGTTTTGTGTGTCTTAGTTTTGAAAAATATTTTAGTGTTTTTTGACATGTCATTGGGGGATACTAAGGATTCCTTCTACTTTTTGTCTTTGTTACAGGCTAAAGCATCTGCAGGAAATTATAAAGAAGCAGAGGAAACATTTCATTTGATTCTAAGTGAAAAAATAAAAAATGATTATGTTTATATAAGTCATCTTGCTAGATGTTGTAAGTATACCTGAAACAAGTGGTGTACCTTAAACAATGTGTAGGCCTATGTATTTTTATATTTTAAAAATTTAATAATTTGCTTTCCTTCAGATATAATGAACAAGAAACCATCCTCAGCATGGGAACTTTATTTGAAAATGGAAACATCAGCTGAATCATTTAGTCTTCTACAACTAATTGCCAATGATTGTTACAAAATGGGCCAATTTTGGTATGCAGCTAAAGCATTTGATATGCTTGAGCGTCTTGATCCTAATCCTGAATATTGGGAGGGTAAAAGAGGTGCTTGTGTTGGTGTTTTCCAGCAAATAGTAGCCGGACAAGAACCAAAGTGAGTAAAGTATTAATTTATTAAAATACATGATATTGAAAAAGTCTTGATATGTGTTACCTATTGATTGTTTTCTCAGCATTCATTTTAATTTATTTCTATATTTTATAAATTGGAATATTATTCTGAATAAAGGTACTGTATGAGGGAACTGAAAGCTTTCTTGATTTGGCAAAATTTTACAAACCTTGGAAGTTAAGTATAGAAATTGAGGCAACAAATTCTAGCAATACTTTGTAGACTAACAATTCTTCTGAATACATTTTTTTTGTTGGGCTTTAGGGCTCATCAATGGCAAGATCATTAGAACCCTTTTCTGAATACAATAAATAATTAACAAAAAGAATATCTTGTTTGTTTTGTTTTTTTGTTTTCCAAAAATTGTCATGTCAAAGGCGGACCCCAGTTCCATCCATGTACTGCATTTACACCAAGCCCTCATGCGAAGACTTCCCTTTCCTGAATCACTATGCAAGGCTATGATGTGGTAACTGGTAAGAGTTTGATGAGTATGACTAAGAGCATCCTTCCCTCTCCTTTCTTGTGGTCAAAAAGTTCTATGTGGATCACAACTTGTCTATTTCATTTGAGTGAACTCTGTTTCTTTCTAGCAGTTTGTAACATTCGTGGCATTGAGAATATTGTCACAATAAATTAGTATATTGAGAAACAAATATAGTAATACATGGACATTTTGTACCATATTTATATTTTTGAAGCAAATTCCATGCCTTTCAGCTAAACTGACTTCTTCTTTGTGTTATTTTATTGTCTACAGAAAAAATAATCCAACAGTAACATATGAAAATATATTAGCATTCAAAATTTATCTTTTCCCATAAAATCTCCTTAGAACAAAAGAGGACCATACACTTCAAGGAGATTTCATATATGGTTACTGTCTCTGTTCATTTTCTCAAACATCCCCATTGTCTACCTAAGTATTTCTCAACCTATGGGTCCCAACCCACTTGATCACCCATCAGGGGGTGATCAGTGGGTTGCTAAGTCATTCGGTGAGATAAAGGTCCTACAAAAATTTTACACTGCAAAGTAGCATTATAGTAAATACTTTTTGGATATCATAAAGCAGTTAAAATTCAAATTTCTTGAAACTTCTATGATAACTATGAAATTTCTTTTATGATTCACCACTTCATACATGTGAAAATAGATTTTTCCTATCCCAATTAAAAGTGAGTACAGAAATAAACTTGATGTATAACTCACATTAACTGCTCTTTCAATCAATGCAATGGTAAGCATAGCTATCACATTCATTCTGTTAGTAAAAAGTATATGCTTATTAGTACAGTAATTTTGTCATTTTAATAACATATACAAAATTTATGTTACCACTAGTGGTTAGATTTACGTATTTGACTTGTGGCTCACGTCAAGTTTAGTTTCCTTCAAGGAGGGTCTTGCATTTTAAATAATTGATCTTGCATTGTCAAAATCAAGTCTTGCATCGAAAATCAATGATCTTAATGCAACTCTAAGTGTACAATTATTAATTGTGACAAACCAGGTCTGATGTTTAGTTTCATGGATAATATTTAGTACTCTATCTGACTAATTGCAAAACTATGCACAAGAATACCTTGGACGTATGAGTAGTAAAAAAGTAGCATTTTGTTTTCCTTTTACACTTCCCTTTCTAATGTCTTTTAATAACATCACATATTTACTATATTATTTTGTCCTTTCTTGACTTTTACTTGAAAGTGTTCTTCCTTGATTAAAAAGGAAACTTGAAAGTGATCTTTTATAATTAAGGAAGATTGGGTTCATATTTCACATGTTCTTCACATTTAATTGTTTGTTGCAGAGATCGCTTGAAGGATGTTATACAACTTCTGAGAAACACTGCTAATTCTCAAGTTGAACAAATAATAAGAATTATGAAAAGGTGGGCAAAAGATAACAGAATAAATATCTAACATTCTTCTAATTTGCATTTATAATACAAGTTCTCAAGATTTTACAATTTTCTATAGGTGATCATGAGATACAAGTTTGTATTCTGAAAGCAATATTTTTTGATACTGTTTGCTGATTCAAATGCGTATTGTATGAAACTTCAAACTTCTGAGCCTCATGTATTGTTAGGTAATTTATGTTTTCAAAATAAGAAAATAAAATATTTATTCTCACACAAAACTTAATTATTTTTTTTTAAAAAAAGAACATTTTATGATGCATGTGTGTTATATTGCATGCCTTCTAAAATTGATGTTTGAAATTGTGTATTGTGAAGATGTGAAATATAGTAAATTATGTCATGTTTTTTACACTGCATCACTAATACTTATTTTCCGGTCGGGGGCTTGTTTTCGGGAAACTTTACCACCATCTTCAGTTACACATAATAGTAACTGTGATATTCAGACAATGTGGAGATGGCTTCCAATAAAATTTTCCACTCTCCGTACTCCATTTCTTGTTTGTGATAGATAGTAGTTCATGTACTAAAAAAAAAGCATTCAAGTAACCAATTAAATTATTTTTGGACCACCTTGGATTCTCAATGAAACCCACTGATGTAGCACCATCTATGATTCGTCTGGTCTCACCCTTTTCATGATTGCAACAAAATGACTACTAATACATTGTGCAAACATTAAAACATATAAATAAATCATTGCAGTTTAAACTGTTTTCTTCAATCAACTCCATCTTTGTTGATTCTTAATAACTATTTCAAGTTTCCTCATGAAAATGAGCTTGGAAATTAAAAAAAAAATGATTAGAAACTTAATTTTGACTCTTTTTTTATTGCTCTTTTACCCTTTATGAGATTAAAAATGTCCTTTGATCTAAAAAAGACAACCTACTAATGATCTGCTTAAGAATGCAGATTATAGGAAACATTCGCTCAGAATGTTTAATACTTGATAAATTTTTTTACATGGGTCAAAAAAGCTTCAAATTTGCTCTTTTTAATGGAAAAAAATATTTCTTATGGACATAAAGTACACTATAATAAAATCACATAATTTATTTTTTACTTGATAACAAAGGTGTAAATCCCTTTTCTGTCAATTCCAATGAGGCTGGTTTTTGTTTGCCTTATTTGAAAGAGAATGACCCATGCAATATTTTTCTGTGTAGCATTCTGCTAAATAACATTTTTCAATCCAACATTTGCTACATTCAACTTAGTAACACATTTTCTCACTTCAAAATATTGTGTAACAAAATTTACACATAGTATGACTCCGGAGCATTCGTGTCTCCGTATATGGTAGAAATGATGTGGTGCTTTTAGCGTTAGCCATGTCAGTGTGATTAGTTTCGACTGCGTGTTAATCCGGATATGAAGTCCGAAATCCGAATTATCACCTCACGGGAACTCTGCGTCTCGAATGTGGAGACCTTCGTCGGAGAGGGTGAAGACTTCGCTCTTACGGCGGGACAGGTCTGTCCATCGCAAGGCGAACACAAAGAAGGTTCTGTCCTTCCAGCAGGGTGAATCTCCCACCCACTCCACATTTGTAAAGGATTGAATTTTAGGGTGAGTGATGACGTTTTTTTATGAAAAGGGAAATCTGTTCGAGCGATCAACAAGTAAAGTTTATTTTAATAATTGTACTGAAATTTGAATAATTTTTGTGTGATAAAACCCTTAATGATTCCGTATAATTGCGAACACCCAGGTATGTGATAGGGGTGGACATCCCCTCCATGAGGGTGTTTGGATCTAACAAATGATCTGGCGGCTAATGACATATAAAGTGTTTTTGTCACGGACCAATCAATGCGTGAAATACGTTTTTACAGACGTGTCGAAATATTTAAAGGGATATCTTTCAGCAAAGAAAAAAAAAGGGATGCTATCTGAAACCACCACCTCGAGAGGGGACTGGAGGGTTGTCATCTGATGTAAGTAATTTGTTATCTCAGTATATAGAGGGGACATTTTTGTCTGTACACGTGAGACTAGCTTTCCTTTTACATCTGAAAGTGTGATATTTTGGTTTGACTTTCTATTAATTTCTACCCTTGGACTCTCTTAAGAACCTATTCACCTAGGGATACTATTATCGCGCCTCCAGCTGCCTGGCGACTACAAGATGGAGACTGGGCGATCCCAGTTGCTTGTCATACTTACACAACTTCGACACGAGTTGCCCGTTATTAGTTTGCATCGGTTGATAGTGAAGTACACGTCTAGTAAGCTTCATTGTGTGTTAACACCCCGCATGAGTTCGTCGGTATACTCTACTTCTATGTGAAACTTGAAATAGTCGTGTTTGATGTGTGCTTTTCATTTTCTGGATTTCATATACGAGTATTCTTAAATAAATTAAAAATATTTGCTTACTTAAAAGTGTCCAATCTCTGGCTGGCACACGTCAATTCTTGGAATGAGCGCCGCGACAAATGTTAAAAGATTGCTATTCAATAAGATACCTGTGGCTGCTATCGCTCGCGACAGAGAGCTGCCGCTCCGTAACTCAGGTGGTAGCGTTCTGGATCATCCCGGGATCAGTTCCCGGTGGGGCCAGAAAAAATTTGTAACTTGTCACAAGAATGTCCCAGTTCATCTAGCTACGACTACTGAAAAGCGAACCCTCCTTCCTCTATCCACCTCCTCCTAGTATCAATATTAACTAACTATTACAACTACTAACCTCCACGTGGGCCAAGTTGTTGGTAAACCCAGCTAAGCGACCCACCTATACTAATACCATTCTACCCTCCTACCTCCTATCGCTCCATGTGGATAAGCTTCAATAGCACGATAAATTTCCCATTTACAAATACTTCAAACAGAGACTGGGCGACCGAGAGCGTGCAGTCTCCTATTCTCCGAATCGGGTGTCTCTCAGTCGCCACAACTGCAGTATCGCCATGTGCATGACATCGCTGAGTGAATGACACGTGCCGAGTCTCTGAGTAGCCGAGTATCCCAGTCGCTCGGCGATTTGAGTATCCCCGAGTGAATGAGGGTCTTAAAAGTGTTCCTGCGCGAAAGAGATGGTAATGATGACTTGTTTCAATAATTAAATATTTGGAAGCCATATTTACTACATAGTTGTGACAGTCGTATTTGATCTCATTTTGTTGACTTTTTCGAAGGTTGTGAATATTATTTTATGTTTTTTGGCGAGGTCAATCCATGAGGTCTGCTCTTGCACCTAACCGTGACTTACATGAGGGAATTGGGAAGGAGAGGTATTGAGTTGCCAGGGAACTTACGACATCGAACCGACATTTGTCTGGAGTAGGTAAGGGAAACCCCAGCTGAAAATCTAATTCGGCCGAGCAGGGCGCTCTACCGGTCAGCGAAATCATGGAAGTCAAGACGCTACCACTACATCACCACTGCCAGTCTTTATATTTTGTTTTTTCAATCAAACAAAAACAATGAAATTCGTTATAAAATAGTCAATATCTCAAACGTGATTGATTTAATGCTCAACTTAAGGAAAAATTTTCATCAAGTCGAAGACATTCATGGTTTCTTGGCGGGCTATCCGCCCTACCCAACCGTAATTGTTAGGGTACTTCGTGCAGTTCAACGTATAGTGAGCCATTTATGTTCTCTCATTATTCATCTCTCTTTCACTCAAAGGGGGTTGAGTTGTAAGTCACATTGTGGACTTGATAGTTGCAAGGAGAGTCAGCTGAATGGTGCATCCACATTACGCCGATCAGCTTGGCGTTGCGCATCTTCCTTATGCGCAGCTTCTTTATGCGTTCTCATGACGCCAATAAGCAAGCCAATACTTGGAAAACAATCGTTGGCTTCTCCCATTGACTATCTGTCCACACGAAGCAGCGCATTGTCGTGACCAGTACAACCGTAGAAGCTGAAATGTGTTAAAGTGAAAGAGATGCGTTCAAGTACTTCAATTTAAATAGGAAAAAAATCAATCCTTATCAAATGTAATGGGTTCTATGTTTTGTACATTTAACAAAGATAAAAAATGTTTTTAAATGGAAAATTTGGACGAATGGTTCAGATTTTACAAGCGTAGTAGTGAAATGGTGCATCCGCACCGGCGCCTTTGTATCTGACCTCTGAAGCGAAAATTCAACCTGCGCGGGGCTCCCCGCGAGTGGGAAACTCGAACTACCTCTAGTTAGAGTTCTAAGTTTCTACCACGCGCAACAGCTGGCAGTGGTCGCTTCTCTGATTGGTGGAGACGATACAAGACGGCAACATCACGATATTCGATGGAAGGTATCCCGGATGCCTTACAGAATATCTCCCAGACGCCCAAACGGAATACTTCCCGACCTACTCGATCTCTCTGTCTCACTCGGAAAAGAGGAAGGAAAGTTAGAGAATAGATCACGCACGAGGTCTCGTAGTATGGGCTCAGTTGCACGAAGACGTTTTGACTAATGCCGCGTTTTCACGACGCCACTTTAACCTCACTAATTCTGGATTCCAAGGGACAATTAGGATTAATGTATAAATGTTTCGTATATTACTGCTATTTACAATATAATTGCCGACACTAGTGAAACGCTTGTGTGATATAGTTAAATATTTTAATAAGGTTCTCTACTTTTATTGTACCTTCACGACTTCGAACTTCGTTGGATTATTTACTTATTAAAGAAAAAACTTATGGTTGAATTCTTGTAATCATGAATTTCTGTTACCATTTATTTTGAAATTTCGGGAAACATTGTAGTATATACCAAATTCGGAGTCTTTGTTGCCGTATCTGGGTCCACCTTCAAGGAATTCTGTGAACAAAAAGCTAACTGAATTTTCGTGGAACCAATGACCCAAAGACTTTTGGATCACGCTGCTACCTGCATTCTCCTCTCTTCTTTTACCTCTGACGAATCATCTTTGTTTGGTGCGACCAATTTTGCTATTCCAAATAATAATCTACATGGTAGTTGTCATTACAATAGGATGGTGCGGACAAGGAATGGGGTCGATTTAATAGCGATTTACGCAACATTCAATTATTTTATGTAATTAATCGAAAAAATATCGATTATGTTCACTACAATTATTTGAAATATTGTTACTTTTGTTTTATTACCGATTATTAAATTGTGCTAATTTATTTGATACAATTTTATACAAAATATTTGTATTTATTGAACATCAGACAAGTAAGAAAAATAGATAACGAACTTAATTGTATTAAATTTGTGAGATGCGTGATATTAATCTACATAATTACTTATTTTTCTCTCTTATTACTCCATGTAACAAATTTTACTTCATTCTCAATTACTGAGTCTATTTTTCTGAGTATGTTTTTGCAGTCAGGAGATAGATATGCCCGATTTAAAAATTTCAGAGGGTCGTAAAGACAAAATTGATATAATATAAAGTCATTACATGTCATCTTAAAAAACCTACTTGAAAATACTTTTCGCATAGAAGTGTAGGAAGAACTACGTAAAATAGATTGGACTCTTGCTTACAGTCAAATTTTAAATCTGTATTAAACCAAAATCAAGTATCAAACCTCAAATGTAGTCATCCATCACGTTGTAATGTCTCTGAGAACGATGCTTATGTATGTGATGTGTCGCATTCCTAAGATTTCCCGCAGATTATCAACAATTTCATTTTTTATCTATTATCCTTCCGACAATCGGCGCAAGTTAATCAGCACTCTTGTAAAATCTAAACTATTCACCCAAATTTTACCTTTACTGTTAAAAATTTAATTCAGTATTGCAAATTTAATTTTATAGGAAAGCTATTGCGAAAGCTGTCACCATCAGGATGCTTGATTTCGGTGTGTCTAATCGCAAAAGCTTTACTGTGAAATCTAAATTTCAAACCCCATTTTTTTCAGCTTTCCGAAAAAGGACAGATTTTTATTCGCAGACAATGAGCACATAATGAGCACAAAATTATAGTATTTTCCAATGTCTGAATTTACTGTAGGTGGGGGTGCTAGGTGAACGTTCCGCTAGCACCCCTACTTTTGTCATCCATTTGGACTTCCCGAACGAGCACAGAATTATTTTTTTGCGCAAACAATGAGTATATAAATAGCACAAAATTATTGCGTAGAAATTTTTTCCGTAGTCCTAATTTTTAGTAGATGGGGGTGCTAGGTGAACGTTCAGCCAGCACCCCCACTTTTGTTATCGATTTTTTTCTGGTTTCCGAATGAGCACAAAATTATTCATTGACGGACGAAATTAGCACAAAATTATAGAATAGTTTATTTCATTTTATAACAAAGTGGGGGTGCCAACTACACAGACGTAATATCTGGGTCGTTTGACATAATTTTAACCGAATTTGATAAATTACCATCAAATAGTATACATTTCATTCCGAACTGATAGACATCCACTCATTCATCTTAGATTCACATAAGAGATAATCCAATTCGAAGTTCTGTTAATTTCCATTCTCAAGAAAGGAACTAGAAGAAAGAAACCCATTTTAAGCAACTTCGCTGACGTGACGAAAGGTGTCACAAGACAAAGGAGTATTTATAAAGCTCCTTCTTGGAAGGACGGTCGGCCAGAATCCCTCATCTTGTATTTCTTGGGAGTCACAGACATAAGGGTCGCGTCGAAGACATTTCTTCTTTAGAAAGCAACCTACACAGAATTCGTCTATTTTTTATTTCTATTTGTTTCTCCTTGGACAAAATATTTTTCAGAAAAATTTAATTAGTGGAATGAAGGTAGTTCGTAGAAGTAACTAAATATAATGAAATGCAACAGAAGTTAGTTATAGGTGTTTTTAGGATTGCGTCAGGAAGGCCAATAGATAATACTCAAGAAAATGGAATGAATATATGTCCGAATCCAATGCAAAAAGATTAACAGATATAACTATTGCAAAATGTTATTAAATTATATGGAAGAAACAATATTCATAATGAAATTGTAATACAAGAATGCAAAATATTATTAGACAATTGTCTAGCCAAATGAAGCGAGGCTCACGAAATAGGGTTTGGGTATAATGTAATAACACGTATTTGCAAAATAATCGGAATTACACGCAAGACCTCGAGAACGATATTTGAGACTGTAGGCACTAACTACAATGGTTTTTTTTGAAATAGTTGGTAAGTACTTTTATCATCTAGATACGCCGGTTAAAAATAGGATTTTAAATTTGGTTTTATTTTGTATTTTTTATGAATTAATACAAAGCTCATTGATGATGGATCAACTGTGCGACGTAGTACTATTTTGCGATGGCTTGTCATCAAATTTCCAGAGCGAATTTAAGCCATGGAAGATTCGCAACAGTCAAATTTAACAAATAGTAAAATTATTTCAAGGAACCGGATGCAACAATCACCCGATTAGTTCAGATGAGCCCTAAAGCCCCACAAAAAAAAAAGTTCAGAAATTCCTTGATCCAAAAACGCCAACCCCCTCCCAACATGTAGAAAAAATAGGATGAGAGAGAGAGAGCAATTTTTTGGTGATTTGATAATTTCAATGAGAGGAATCAATTTCAAAATATTCAACAGCTCGAAGACGTCGGAAAGTAGTTTATTAAGCCGGAACACGAGGGGTTTCTCCACCCGTGACGAGGTTCGTAACCAGTCGTAAACACAAGTATGCTGTTCATGAAACTTAAAAAAATAAAATAAAAAAAGCATTTGTATTGTTTAGTTGAAGAAAAATACGTACTTCGAGTTTATTTTTCAAGAGAAATTGTTAAGCGTTCTTTTCCTTTCTCCAGCATTGCTTTTTTCTCTCGTGTTAAATATAGATGTGATTACCTACAACTTATGAGGCCCGGAGCGGGCGGGAGTCTTTTTGGAAGTCCCCTTTTCCAGCCACTCATCAACGTATTTGCATGCTGTGTTAAAAGTTGAAATTATTTGTAATTTCAACTGTTTTACGTAATGTTGAATTGTATTTAATAATATCAGCTATTGGTAATAAGCCATAAGAAAATTATAGTATATTTAAATTGAATTTTACATGTTTGTTTTATTTTTGGTGATTCATTTAGAGACCCCTTACAGGATGAGGCCCGGGAAGGACTGTACCCCTTCGCCCTCACATACGTACACTACTGGATTACACGCCGCACTGCAGTCAAATCAGAGTTATACAGTAAAGTTCAATGCACTTGGAGCTTCGATATTGCATGTAATTTTTGCTTCCAGTATCCTATGATGTATGTGGTTCAGGCAACTGTGATGTTTGTACTGGTACATTGAATTCACACCATGCATTTCACTGCTGTAATATTTGTCTCAATGTGAGCGTATTAAACAGTTTCATTCATTCATGTAGCATTTGTAAATGGGAAATGTAGCGTGCTATTGAAGCTTACCTACATGGAGCGATAGGAGTTAGGTGGTAGGCTATTGTTAGTAGGTGGACCGGTTAGCTGAGTTTACTAACAACTTGGCCCACGTGGAGAAGTTAGTCGAAGTGGTTAGTAATTGATACTAGGAGCAGTAGGAGGTGGATAGAGGAAGGAGGGTTCACTTTTCAATAGTCACAGCTATATGAACTGGAACATTAATGTGAAAACTACAATTTTTCCCACCGGGAATTGAACCCGGGGTGACTTGGTGGAGAGCAAGAACGCTACCACCTGAGCCACCAGAGGGGCGAAATTGGCAGTTTGGAAAAATAAAAGTGTCTGAAATTTTGTTTGATGAGCTCCAGTATAACCTAAAGTGACAAATTAAACGTAATTGTGATATTTTTGTTTTAAGTTACTTCATTTATTGATTATTTCCTTTCGTGAATATTTTTTAAATGTTGGTGCTATGTTTTAAAATGGTTGCATTACTCAAAATTATATACTCGTAATTTGTCATGCCAAATAATTTAAATTCCAAATAAATCTAAATAACACATGGATAGGTTTTGAAATTGATTATAAATTTCAGCTGATAAAACTTAGTTACTTTGTCAGAAATCTTTCCCTTGCTGAGGTGTTTTCATTTCTGAACATACGTTTGTTAAATTAAGCTGCTTTTAATAACATTAACGATTTTTTTATAAATTGGGAAAAATAAAGTACTGTGTTTATTCTCGGCGGTGTACCAAGTTCCAATAGTAATAGTAACATTCATGATTATGTATTTAAAATAAATGGTATTTAATTTAGTTTCATGGTAATAAAAAGAAAATTCCTCTTTTGCTAAGTGCTAAGGTTGTGCTATTTCGAACGGTGTGCCATTTAGTTGGTGGAGTTACAGAACGAGAGTCATCACAGCACATTGCATGCAATATTGGACCATCGTATGAATCGATGGAAAATGCATCAAGTGAAGTGAGCTTTAATCCCCTGTTAGTTTGATTCCTGTGGCCCTCAAACTTTCTGTTTAACTTAGAGGAGTGTCTAAGATAAAAGTGGTCGGATCAAAGTTCATCCACTGCATTCTAATTAAGATAGGCGCGAGGAATTTTTATGTTACATGATAGATTTATAGATCAGCCACTCTTTAAGAATGTCACTTGTCATCCATGATTTCCTATTGTGATGATAAGTTACGGGAGGGTCTTTTAGTCGCATTTTTAGGTGCCCGGGGGTTTTTGGTGAATTATGAATTACGTGTGTGAATTCCCGCCCCCCTTGCACTACGGCAAAATATAGCTATTATCCTTTCAAATTTTTCCTTTCTTACCTAGGTTACTCCTTTCTGAATTATTGTGATGACAATTGTCGATAGTACAGTCCAGATTCGTCTGCATTAAATAGGCAAAACGGGAGGTAACTTCTGGAAGTGTCCATTTCCAATCTCCGGCGCACTGTTTATCAACACCATACAAAATATTGAAGGTTAAATTGTTCAGATTTCGAAAACTACCACTGCTAGCTAAAAAGAAATTCGCAACCTATTTCTTTAGCTATATTTGTTCTCAGTTGAAACATTGGACTGCTAACAGAAATGCTTTTATAAGGACAGACAAACTCACTTGGGTTCTTTATAACTCACTTTCTTTGCACACTACAGTTGTTGTTCCACTAACTGACCCGTTGTTCACACTTCCTGCGATGCTGAGCGACGTGGATCGATGAAATACGATCTCAAGCGATAATCGCAAAGAGGAACACAGCAGATTATTCTAAATAGCAATAACGCGAAGCTGTTCACGCTTCGAGCAAAACCTTGCGATTGTGAGTACTTCCACGCGAGTGGTGTATTTTCATCGCAAGCCAATTGCGATTTGTAGCGATCGACGTCGACTGCTGCCACTTCTAACTGAATTTATTATCCGACTAGCTAACCTGACAGACGTCCTGTCCAAATTTCAATTCAACTGAAAATTTCTAGCCGAACTAGACCTCCGCTTCGGCTAGTACCCATGGTCCCTGTTCCCAATCCCACATCCCTGGGCAACGGCTCAGGCTATGCGTCGCAGGAGGGAGGCCGATTCGATAAGAATCCCCGAACGGTTGCTCGTCAAACATTGACAGGGGAACCTGTCTAACACGAGTAGGAACCTCGCGAGAGATTCCGACGGCCACTCGTCTCACGTTAATGGGGGAACCCATCTAACACGAATAGAGTTTCGAAAGGAACTCGCCGTAGCCACGGCGGTAATCGTGGTGTGGGGGGGTGTTGTGGAGTGGACCACTTGGTACTCGCCCTTAACCAAGAGATCATCATACCCCACCCAAGACCTCTGCGTAACGAACTGATTCTCTTGGAGAGATAAGCGGTTGGCAGATTCGCAAGAATCTCCGAACGGTGACTCGTCTCCGTTAACAAGGAAGCTTGTTTAATACGAATAGACCTGCCTGCTACAGAGGGCTAGGCGCAGCCACGACGAAGATAGGAGCAGTCCTATCTGTTCGTGGGGGAGCACGGATTGACTACTTGACGGGCTCTCAAACAGAAACGTATGTGTAACTCTGGATTTTGGTACCAAAAAGTAGTAGGGAACCTCGCAAGAGACCCCGACGGATCCACCGCAGAATGGGTCACCTTTCTAACATGGGTATGAATATAAAGTTGTGACCTATTGGGAAGGGCACCGTGCAGTATAGTCCGGCGAAGTTACCGCGCTGAGCTCCCAACTCGACAGGTACAGGCGACTGGTGGACCACTGGGCCTTCGCTTTTGTACCCAATCCTATGCCGATAACCTGGGTAACGGATCAATCCCTCAGGTGCTTGCACCTGACGCCCCTATTTGGGTTGGACTCTGCCGGGCAGTACGGTTTCCCCACCCGTGGGGTACGGGAAAGAGGCTCCGGTCTCCGATCGGTTAGCAGGATTGCTACTCGGCTACTGTTGGCGCAGATAGCGGTAGAGATGTGGGCTAGGCACATCTCAGCCCACCAGAGCGGATGCTAGGAGAGGCGGGATCATATCCTACCTCGGTGTTTGTGAGCATTCTCTCACGCCCCGCCCAGGGGCAACCCCTGGACCGACCTTTCCGACCAGCTCGCTGGAAGGAAGGGACCCTTCAGTAAATCGCTCTGCTAACAGACTGGGGCTACAAGGGGTAACGGTAAAGTTGAGGTCCGAAAGGACACGATAGGCTCAACGTCTCCATGCGTTCAACTGAAAATGGACACTTCGTTGTTACTGTATAACCGTTTGTCACTTCAAAACTCACCGTATTTCATAGGTAAATCTGTAAATTTGTTTGACGTAAAACGACGAAACTTTATTCATTTCATGAAGCGATTGCGATGAGCAACAGAATCAAAATTGAATCAAACTGAAAAACTGGAAAAACAAAACAAAAAGAATCAACCAAATATCTTGTTCCTATCGTCAGTTGTGACCGAGAGTGCTTACAAAAATTATGATTTTTTCAGTTTGCCCGAATTTTCCGATTTTTCTTTGTAATTGTCCCGAAATTTTTGCCCTGAAAACTTTTCCAGGACCATAACGAACCAAACATTAAAAGAATTACGCGTATCCATCGTTCGAATCGTGAGTTATGGTCTTGAGTTCATACAATAACCCCACAGAAAGAAAACCACTTCTAATTTTTCCCGAATTTAAAGTGTTGAACGACATTCTGTTTCAAATTCGAGAACTCAACTACCTACTTATGAAATAGCGGACATCGCATCGCTTGTAATGTGTACATTTCATCGCATAGCTTCGGAATTTGAAACCTTTTATTGTTTCGCATCGCATCGTGGGCAGTTTTGGTGGGACCCAAAAAGAACCTTTACTTTTTGCACACGGAATTTCTCCTCTAACGTGATCAGCCTCTACCCCTACTTTTCCCCTATGTGTTCTGTGCCTTTACTGTGGAAGTTGGACAAACTAGATACAAAAGAATCTTGTAAAAGTAGTATTCGTCCCCTCTCCTCTTTTACCTGTACGGAATCGCTTAAGTAATTTCACCAACGAAAATTCGTACTGTACCCACGTTAGCGTATTTCTTATAATGTTTTCAATTTACTTTTCCGTGTCTTTGTCTCTTCTGAGAAATTAGAATTGCATTTTATTTGATTTAAATGATTAGAAAAATTTTTTAATGATTTAAATTTATATTTCAAATTAATTAGATCCTTGTATTTTTCTTTGATTTGTTCGCGTCTTCAGTACTGTATCGAATTCTGGAGGGGAACCTCATGAAACGTTCATTTACAAACTGTTTGTAACATAAAAATAGTTTATTCGAATATCATTGTTTAAGTGACCGAGTGATAACACTGATCAAGATTTCAACAACTTTCTAGTTTTACAAATCAAAAATGTATTTATCTTTTGAGTTTTGAGATTATTTCATAGATAAAGTTGCAATGAAATTTTATGCGCTGAAAAATTGTATTGTTTTACTAGAAGCACAACTAAAGAACATTTTGTTAAATCAAGGGTCAATAAATCTTTCTTTGCTGAAACATTTGTTTATCTTAGCCCAAAATATTTTAACCTGTTGTCTAATTTAAAATCAACTTCAAATTTAAAAATATTTGTAAGAAAAATTAAAAATTGGCCTAATGATTTGAATGACTTAAACTTTCTTGTTAGCGTTTTAAGATAGAATGAACAATAGCACGTAACTATCCAAACTATGTTCACAACTGATAACGGTGCCAGTGTTCAGTAACAATTCTATATTCTCTGATAAGCACGCGATGCAGTGGCTGCTCAGTTCATTTCTTTTAAAAAGGAAGACTAAATTATTATTTTATACATTNTGCTCAGTTCATTTCTTTTAAAAAGGAAGACTAAATTATTATTTTATACATTTTATTGTTGTTTTTTTTAACATACCGTTGTTACACTTGATGTTGGTGGTTATTAATTCCTGCATTTCAACCTCAAAAAATTGTATTACTGAAAGAATAAACTATTATTATTATTATTATTTTATACAGAATACGCATGTATCGAGTTAAATATGGAGACATGTTAATATTTCTGAAGTAAAAAAACTGGTATCTTCTTTCCGAATTAATCTTTTCTAGCTTTATTGACCATAGAAAAGGAAAAGAACAATGAAAAAAAATGTATTTACTGTGTTATTGAAGATAAGATGTAAGTACTGAAGACAAGTTTTTGAATGCTATAAAAATGATAGTCGATACTAAGCTGTTATATACCTTTTTTCGTGCATTATTTATCCGTTTTCCTCCGAACGATAAAAAAAAGATGTACTGTATTAAACAAGGAGTAGACAATTGATTGATGTAATAAAAATTAAATTTTAATGTATATGAAATTAAATAATTTTAAGATAAAATTGCTGCACATCTTCCTTCCCAGATTTTCTCAGAAGATCGTTGTTGTTCAACAGAAGTGCGTTGTAGGCGTGGTTGTTCCTCGCGTATCAAATTCGATGCGCAATTCTCTTTGCGTTTTCTTTCCCAACATTCGGCGAATCGTGACTGTCTCCAGTTCGAACTCCGACTCGTTAATTGAAGACGTTGCTCAAGATGAAGTTTCACCTTTACTCATTCTCCAGCTCTTCGAATCGTCGCCGGCACCTTTGGTCCCTATCAGTTCTCACAATTGTCCATGTCCGTACCTCGATATTGCTGTTCTGGGAAGCGTGAGTTTGAAGATGCGCTTCCCTTAATTACTGTCTTGAACGCGGACTATAACAATGCTGGGCAGAGGGGAGAGCGTCCTATGGATTCTCGGAAATCCGCATCTAAGCTTCAGTGAGCAATTTGAAATCGTTTGTCCAGATGGGAGGTCTAGTATTGTAGGTATAGGTCAAAGTACACTGCCTATCTTATATCGACATTCCCCAGAATTCTTTTGTAATACACTACTGGTCGATCAAGGGTAGAATCGAATGTTTTCGAAGTCACTGTACAATTCCAATACCGTACATCACTGAAAAGGATGTATTTTTTCTATCTTCTTTCGAAAACTGAGGTGGCAATTAAAAAGATTTGCTTGAATAATAATAATAATGACAAAAGTGCCTTTATTTTGGCGAGACTCCGACCTTATAGTCTGTTCTTCCGTCTAACCATTTTAAAACATTTACATTTAAAAATACAAGATGAAAATTGGGAGGACTGTATTTACATTTAAACGCGGAATACTTGATGTTACTTACAACCGATATATTTTGAAGATGAATATTTTACGTTTTTACATAACCCGTTCTTCAGCAAGTTTTATCAAGTACCCTGTTTCTACGGACCCAAATCCCGGTGAAAAAAGGTATTTTCTTCGAAATTGTTCGATGTAGAAAAAAAAATCATCAGTTGCAAACCAGTAAATCATGAAGAAAATAATAAACATGGATTATAATTATTTGTATTATTGTGCTTTTTTAAGAAGCTATCTCATTAATGAACCTAGATTGTGTCTCAAGTTTCTATTAGAGATAGTTCTTGTTCGCTGGGTGGGCCTCCTAGTTGGCAGATCAAAATGAAGTAAAATAAGAGTTAAAATTAAATGTGCAAATGATTTACCACTACTTAAAATTGATATGTCCCGCTACCTTTATTTTTGCTTAGTAATTACTTAACGTGTCAATGAACTTCAATGAAGAGAGAATGATGAGTTAATATATGTGAAAACTTTTCTTCTTCTTCTCCTTCTTCATCATCATCATCATCATCATCATATCTTGTGACGCTCATGTATATCTTTTCATTGGTCCATCGATGAAACTATTAAGTGCAATCATGGTACTTTCCATATGATCATCCGTAAAATATATTATCATTTAAAGATCACAGTCCATCCCAAGCTCGTTCCACCTGTTATGTCCTGCTTCGTTAGTTTGGACAACCTTATCAACTTACCTGGAATTTCGAAATATTTCACTCTATCATACAATTGTTGAATAATATTATCACAAGCTTTCTTGAAGTCTGTAAATATTTTATGTGCCTCTATATTCTTTTCCTTACATTTTTCTAATAAGCGCCTCAACGTGAATATTTTATCTACAGTATGTCTATCTATAAAGAAGTCAGCTTGATATTCTCCAATTATATTTTCAACATATGGTGTATATTTTCCATGTATCAGTTTTGTAAGGATTTTATAATCATTATTTAGCAGGCCAATACTTCAGTAGTTCTCGCAGAGTGGTTTACCTCCTTTGTTGTACACAGGTATTGCATTCTCGAGGCATTCTTCCAACCATATTTTTCTTGTAATACAATAGATGTTCTCCATATATAAGCAGTTCTGCGGGGATATTGTCACTTCCTGGTGGTTTGTTGTTATTTATATTATTTAAATCATCTTTAAAATATTCTCACGATTGTGGCTCAATATATCTGTGCACCCTCTCTTGTAGTTGTTCATTAGCTGGGCCGTGTACAACTTCAAGTTGTTCACTTTTGTTCAGTAGTCCTTGAAAATATTCTATTCATCTTTGTTCAACTTTCTCTTCAACTCCAATAATTTATCCTTGTGCGTTCCTACGAAACTGTGTCCTCAATTTATATCCTTTCTTCATTACATTAATTGTTTCTTTTATATTGCGACTTTTGAAGCATTCTTGAATTGTGTTCATACTTTCTTCTATGATTTCTCTTTCCTTTTTTACAAACAAAATTTTCGCTTCTCTATGAAGTTTTTTGTACCTTTGCTATCTTGCTCTTGTATACATCCTTATGTATTTCCTGATAGAACAATTCCTTATCTATTTCATCTTTTACATTTGTAGGAGCATGGACATTAATAATAGTCAGATGATAATTGAAGAATTTTGTTTTCGTCTAATAATTCATATTCGTTCATTAATTGGTTTGAAGTCTATTATGTTACTTCTAAGGTCTTTATGCGTCAACAAAGGCTATCCCGAATTCTTTGCTTCATTTCTCTTTCCCACTGAACATTATGGTATAATTTCCTCAATCCACAACACCCTTTCCATCTACAGTTTCTTGGATTGCTATGATACGTAATTTGTAGTCATCAAGTACACCTATTAATTTCGTTAGGGCACCATTACTATTTGCACATCTCAAATTCCATATTCCAATATTCATGTCCATAATTCTTTGTCTGAGTCGTTTCCTATTAAATCTTTTATTCCGAGGCTTCTCCGGAGGTTTCTTAATGTCATTCATTTAAAACTAACTGGGGATCAGGCCATTGTTCGATTACATTGGTAGATTCCCACCAAAACAGCCTATGACCTTTCTCTTGGTTTTCGACAGGGGTTTTCCTTCCCTTAGCCTTCGGGGTTCAATCCCCCTTCTACAAGGCAGCAGGTGGTACGTGGGAATGGCTGCGGGGAATAGGTCGTTGTGGAACACACTTTTTCTGATACCTCGGAAGAGACGTGCTCGGCTTGGGTGACCCTCCTGGTAACTCCACCACCACTGGTATAGCCCTCTGTTTCATTGGTATACGCAAACCCTCGCCATCCGCACGAGCTGTGCTTTGTTGAGGTGGTGTTCCCTTGGAGGGATTTGAATCACTTGATGGACCACTTTGTTGCCCATTCTATTCTGATTCCATCCAGACTTAATATTTTTTCTTACATTATCTAGGGACAAAAATGATGTTGAGTTTGCATTATCCATGTTTTACAGGTAAATTATACGTATTCAGACAGCATATGTTCACTTCCATTACAATAGAAAAATTCAAAAAATAAATCGAACAAAATCCTTTAAATTAATAAAGAACTGATATTATTTAAACTAATTATAACAATTATTATAAAATTGTAATTAAATTAATTATAAAATATTATTACAATTAAGAAATTGTGATATCTTGTTATGAGACCGATACCTATCTTCTTCTTTGACTACTTTTTCTACTTCTGCTACTGCATCTGTGGGCGCTTGAACATGAAGATTCTTTGTCAGCACAACAAGTAGGTCTTTAACTATAATTCTGACTTATTAATTAAAATATTTCTTTGAAACTTACGAAATATTTTCTCTCTATCTATCTATATATCTATCTATATATATATATATATATATATATATATATATATATATATATATATATATATATATATATATATATATATAT